>KZ308654.1:940494-974741 GCA_000376725.2 Ladona fulva
TAATTCAATCACCAAGATCTTCTGATTCACTGTTCTACGATTCGATTGATATTTACGTATCCTGGGCCCATAACCTGTTAGGATTGAGATGGATCTGGCAGGAAGTCAGAGAAAGCAGACATCTACTCTAAGCACACTCTTTATGGAGACTTCCGTCAAATGTTCTGGAAGTATGGGCATAGACACAAAACAAAAGAAATCTATAAGGCAACCATATAAGTAGCAGACATCAAACATAAACCAAACCAAGTATTTAGATTATAAAAACAACATTTAATATACAATACCAGAATTACCCGAATGAAAATTATATTAAAACAAAATTATACATTGAAAATAAAAATAAGCAAATTTCTGTTGAAAAACAAGGTTTTTTCACTTAAAAATTGTATTTTTTGTTATGAAACATTTTTATGATCACAAAAATATTTTTTTGTGTATTTTCTAAACAATTGGTCATCCCTTTTGTATTTGCTTAATTAAACAACTTTAATTAAATACTTTAATCTCCAAATAATTGATAACTAAGAAATAGCATACAGAAATTATAAGTTCATTTATTAAAATAGTCCAACAAACTTCATTGCCTCATGTGGCAAGAGTGTTGAGCGTTTAAAACATATCCCTCCAAAGAATTTACTTTTGAAATAGTAGTGCTGTCAACATCAAAAAAAGTTATCTTCTAACAACTTCTAGTAATTAAACAGCTTCGCCAAATTTTGGAATGGATACTTCTTTCTGTAATGTTTCTTCATCTACTATTTCATCTTCCTCCTGTTAGTCTTTGGCATCACAGATGTCTTCCACATCCTCTGGAGAACCAGAGGTGTTCTCAAGATCATCACATCAGGCAAACTTCAAATTTTGTGTCAATATTAGGAGAAATTTTCACCCAATTTTCATGGTCAATCACATCCACATCTACATCAATTTCCATAGAATTGTTACAATTGAATTCAATTCGTAGAAAAATTTGATATTGTTTGAGTTGAAACTGAGTTCCATGCACCTGATACCAAGTGCATGCCTTGAGGGATGTTCAGTTTCAAATGTTTGTACAATTCTATATAAGATATCTATAAATAGTGCTTTAAGCACTAAAGCCTTGTTGAACTTTACTTTCATGGAATGAACAATGCCCAAGTCAAGTGGCTGCAGATGACTAGTACAATTCACTGGAAGAAAAACCACTTTAATATTACTTAGAAAATTAGTATCTGGAGGGTGAACTGGATATTTATTAATAAATAGAAGAATTTTTCTAATAGCACCACCCATTTTTGAATCTAATGATATCAGAAAAGTTTTAAATGTAGATGGGCCCTTCCATGTCAAGTGGTCCAACTTTAGAGAAGTGTCCTGCTCAACCATCACAGATTTCAGTGAAATTATATAATGCATATAATCCCTAAAAATAAGAATAAAAGTGATGACGTTGTTATGGTAACATCTTGTACAAAATCTTGTACAATAACAAACAAAATCTACATTTTTAGAGGGATACAAACATGCTCTTTCTTATAAAAATAATTTGAAAGAGTTTTGAGAGGGTCTTTTTTAGTAAACGTGAACTGAATATACCCGATTCTTGGTGTCCTAACAAAATTCGTAACATTTACACTAATTTTTAAACTAACGGAAAGCATTAGGAAATTTAAACTTTTTTGTTCCTACACCATATATGTATGTAGCAGTTACAAGGCAAAAAGTTTAGCTTATCTTATGTTTATTTCCAAAGATATAAAATGGCAAACTTAAAATTATTTTTCAAGCCATAATTTTTTGGGCCGATTTTGCTTCAAATTTTCTTCTTGGAATTGGCTCATGAAAGTTTGCTTACTATTTTGTGTAATAGAGCAACAAAATTTGAGTAAGAATACAAAGTTTTGTTTCCTTAAACAGAATACTGCCTAAGATAATGTGCCTCAAAGTTGATATAAACTCAATTTTGTACTGTGAAAGGCTGTGGTAGGGGGTCAAACAAATGAGTATATCTCAGCAAGTATTGGATGTAAAACTTAGCCAATGTCCATTGAAAATATGAGTAAACGTTCACCCAAATTTCATTGAAATCTGTGATGGTTGAGTGGGTCATTTCTTTCAACTTGGACCACTTGAGATGGAATGACCCAGATGCTGTCATCCAGGCATTTTTATTGTTGGTATATTTACATGGCAATGTCCGGACGTTTTTGAAACACCTTGGTTTGGTAATTTTAATTTTGGGCTTGGGTCGGGCTAGAGGGCGAACATTTCTTCCTATATTTAGGCAGGGTTGGGTTCGAGGGTCAATTATGAACGGGGCGGGTCGAAAATTTCGGCCCATGCAGACCTCTAATATTAAATCATGAGGCAGCACAGTAAAATTACAGTAAAGTTAGGATATTTGCGAACGAGACCGTTATATAAAGAAAAATAGAGACTTGAGAGAATATATTGACCCTGTCGAATGACTTAGATAAAATTATGAAATGATGCGATGATTGGCAATAAGAGCTAAATGCAGAAAAATGTTCGTTAATTAACTTCTAAAGGAAATCTATTCTTAATGATTATTCGTAGAGCCTACATTGGATGAACCTTTTAACAGTATAAACGGTAAGTAACCCTTAAAAATAACTTAACATGGGGTAGTATGTGGAAGAGCATTTAAGAAACTCGGATTCGTTAAGAGAATAGTCCGTTGGAGCGAAGGAAAAGTTCGCAAGCGATGTTATTTCGCGTTAGTTAGGCGTTATTTGGAGTATGTGTGTAGTGTATGGGACCCTGCCGTTTTGTATCCGGGAATTAGATAAAGTGCAACGAGAGGCAATACTTTTTGTGAAGAATTGCTGCGATAAACCAGTGAGCGTTACACAGATGCTTCATGGGAATGGGATGGGAATCTATAGAGGAATGAAGATTTAAAGAAAGGATACATTTACTAAATAAGTTCAGAAAAAGCACGTTTACAGATGATGAGGTCAATATAATGCGTCCTCCGTGTTACATAGGCTGTTCTGGTACTGCGAGGAAAATCAGGGAAACAGATACTAGAACGAATTGATTTAATACTTAATTTTTCCCACGAATGGTACGCGAAAGTAATCAATTATGGAAGTAGAGTCATAGTATTGCACCCCCACATGCCGACAGTCGGCTTGCTGGATACTTACAGAGACATAGGTACTTTAACTCCATCGTTTTTTAACCCATCTAAAGTCTCTCTTTATGATTTGTCAACTATAGACTGCAATGTCTGATTTCGATATTAGCATCTTCTCTTCATACAAATATAGTTCTCTCATTTTTTAAATCACTGATGAAAAGCCGTATTTTATCACAATTTTATCAATTTTCTACGATTTAATCGAAAAAATATAATTAGGAGCTTCAATTTTTAGTTAAATATTCAAAAGAAAACAAATCACAGGGCTTCTTTTCTTTATGAGATTGCGACGGGATGAAAACTGTTATCGAACTGAATTCCACGGGAATTTTTATGAGAGGGGGAGGTGATAGGAGGAAAATTGTCAAGTAGCAACACGCTATGTTCGTTCTCGCCTCTAGGGCTTCTAGTCATGGATTTACTTTTAATAGATACGTGACAAATTGACTCATTTTGACTCAAATAACTACGGTGAATGTCATGAGGGGATTTCAGAGGTAGGGGAAGCACCTGAGGTAGGCAAACAGATGGAAAGGCCATTCCTTCGTACTGCGACATAACACTCAAGAAGGGTAAATATAGGGCTCATGTAAGGAAGGGCCTCCAGCCATGTGGGTGAATAAGGGTGGCTACCAAGAGGAAAGGCTCTTTTCAAGGAATTCTTTCAGCGCAACACCCTGATAACGATGTTTACCGCGGCTCAGCCATAACTTTACTCCGCCTACATTTTGGCGAGGCACCCCTCGCTCGTCAGAATCACCACCGCAATATCTAAAACATCATCAATGTTATTTCTGCTGAATCTAAATTTTGATGAAGTAGTGAATAGTTTCTCAGGCCTTTGGACACGAACACAACGCGTGAGTCTTATAAATGGGAATATCGAAAACCTTATCTTTTCTGCTTCTGTTTTAAATTGTTTCGCTGCATACCTGAGTAAAAGACACTAAGTCATAAAAGACATTCAAGGCAATTTGTCCTCGTGGCTGCCCATAAAGCAAGGCGTTCCTCAGAGTTCTGTGTTATGGTTATTGTTATCAATTTACGTATTGGATCTAACATAAAGTGTAAACAATTGTAAATATATGGACTTTCAAATTTATCATCATTATCGTTCCCAATAACTTAATGACGCTGTTATAAAAGTTGAGAACGATTATCACATGATCTCGGATTGGATAAACAAGAATTTTCTAATTTTAAATACCAATAAAACGAAATCTACTATTTTTGGAAATTCCGGATTAATTAATAAAATTACCCCGGTAACCTTCTCTAAAATTGAAATTGATTGTACAGGCATTCCTAACTCTAACTCTGTTTGAAACTCGAGAATAAAAATTAGTAAAAACCTAATCTGGTATGATCAAATACAGCTGGCAACACAAAATTCTTACCACCTTGCCACATAACTGTCGTGAAGCACGAAGAGAGTGAGTCTATGTGTGGGAGACGGATTACCTCGAGACTTTCAGGGTATGTTCCTTGCTCAAAGACAATAGATACATGCCCGACCTTTCGCACAAATATGCGTTAGATTATGCAAAATTAGCAAATGAATATAGAAGTTGGGCAACTACAGCATACACGTGCATTACCCTGTAGATCGCGAAACTTTTCAAGTAGGAAAATATTTTCTCCCATTTCTGTTTTACCAGTGACTCACTTTTACATTCTTTATCTAAAATAATTCAAGTCTGACTGCGTGGTATATGCACTTGCTTCAAACTACGATACAAATTTTGATTTCCCTGAGAAACACTCCTCACTTTTTCCAAATATATCATTCGAAAGTTTATCGAAAACGTGCTGGTTACATTCTTGATTTCCAATTAATTGTAGATGTATTTGTAAAATAAAGATTACGGATCTGTATGCGGAGGACGGCAGTGACGGCGAAGAAAAGCAGGAGTTGACAATTGCTCTGTATTCTTTTCTGGAATTGATTTAGAAAAGAAACGCGATTGCTAAGAAACGATTTTTACTCAAATCTGAGCGGTCAAAATTGATTTAAAAAGAAATAGTGGATAGATTTATGGCTATGTGTTGCGAAATGAAATTTGTTGAAACTGACATTTTGATGTCAGAAGTTGATAATTAAGCATCGGAGGATTTTCGGTATGCACAGATAGAATCCACTAGGGAAATGTAAGAGGAGCGCTTATCATCATCATCAACACCATCGTCTAGCGTGTCAGAGTATGTGCCTACATCTAAAAAGCGAAGGGGCTCTCAGATAGTCTAGTGGGTAACGTGTTCGGCTTCGGTGAAAGCGGTCCCGGGTTCGATTTCCAGTGGGGGCCTACGTGCGAAATGACCTTAGCTGTCGAAGCACTTTTAACAATACTACTACTAAAAAGCAAAACTGATCTGCAATTCCATTGGACACGAAAGTTAAAGTTGTTGGTTTAGCGAAACTGCATCCCAATCAAGTGCTTCCGTATCGTTTTATTCACGGTTCAATGCTTCAATTTAGGAACAAATGGTATGAAAACGCCTCTCGATTGATAACACAAACAAAGTTTATCGATGACGTTCATTTTTGCATTCAGAATGTTCGATACTATTTCTCCATTGAAATTAAATGAAGGATTTTTTTGTTTCTCCTAGCCTCAATTGCTATTATTTGTTCATCTTTTCCTCGGCCGACCTACACTTCTTTTTCCCTTCAGAGCTTTGTTCCTCGCAACTTTCACCATCCTTGCTCATCCAGTCTATCTACGTCTTCATAAGTTCCGATTTTCTTTTGCAATCCCATTCATAATAACATCCATGCCACAGTCTCTTCTTACTTCAGTCTCACAGTACTTCTTTCTCTGTCTGGTAACGTTTTGCCTGCGATCCACCGTAAAATTTTCGACTCTGTTGTTCCGAGTAATCTTTTAATTTAGGAGGTATCCGGTGTTTTCCCTCGTATGTAGGTACATGTGTTAAAATTGGTCTCAGTACTGCCTTGTAAATTTTACCCTTTGTCTCTTTCCTTAGTCGTAAGTGCTTGTTTCGCCAGATATGGCGGCGTAGAGAAAACTCGAAATTCTGTTTGCACTTGTCACTTGCTCTCCAACTTCATTCCCAATGTCCTTAGATTTATCTAAAAGACGGGAAAGTTATCCAGCATCACGTTATTCCTTTAAGAATAACGTAACGTTTAATGCATCAACAATGCCTTAGCACAGTTGATGTCAGTACAGTCAGCACAGTTATCAGTGCATTTTTCGCATTTTATTTTTCACTTTCGCATTTTGTCTTTCACTTTGGATTTCATTCTCTTTGGAAACTTGTTTAAACCAAGTCTTTTAAGGCTTTTTCCATTTAATTCTCTTTTTGGTAAAGAGAATAATAAAATTAAGCTTATAATCGGTACCACGCAGGTTTATTTTCGATTGTGTTCATTCTCTCAGCGTCTTCATTTAGAACATTATTTTTATTCGTAATTGTAGTAATAGCACATTCAGGCGTTCACTTTTTGAACAATTATTTTATTCCGCAGGTGGAGGATATCGGGGTTTTAAAGAGCCGGAGCATGGCCGAAAAGGTTGGGAGCAATTGACTCGGAAACACGTGAGGCCAAGGAAGGGGAGGTGACCCGAGCTGAGACCAGCGGAAGGCTCGAGCGTAGACGAGGTCCAACCTCTAAGCTTTGATTGCTTCATTTTACTAGGGGAGTCCATCATACTTAGGGGTAGCCAAAGAGGAGAGGTACGTTTCGATATTTTCGGGTTATAAAGCACTGCGGTCGAGCCGCGTCTGGTTACTTGCAATCATACAGTCACTCTGCGAGGAAAAGTACTGCACTTCAAAGAAAGGATACCACGCATTTACCAGGTAAGGACTACTTCAAATTTTTTTTATAAGTGCTGGTGATTTTTATGTTAGGCATTTGGATAGTATTTAGTTTGTAAATGCTCGAAATTGTTTCGAGTTGTCCGTGATCGATAATTTTCTAATTGTGCAAAATGGGGTTTCATGTCATGTGTGATACTTGAAGATATTTTTTTGATCGGGAGAAGGCTGAAAATTCATTACATGGTTATCGTGAGGATATTCGAAGTACTATGCTTCGTTAGACTTTCTTGTGATTTACTTTCGGGTTTCCATGTGTAATATCATTTATGAAAGAATGTGGAAAGAATTTTCGCCTCTCAGTTCCTAATCATTCTTTAGGAATCTGAATTCGTTAGACGACGGAAAATCGATAAATTGAATGGTTTCTAAATCGCGCGCAGGCCAGAATTCTACTTTCAAGGAAAGTTTATGATAAATCCTCTGATTAATGATTAAGATGGCTTTTTTTTAGATTTAAAAGGTACTTTCGAGGTATTTTAAAGGTAGTGTTGAGTTTTCTCATCCCAATTACGAGTTATTAAAATTACAATGTAATGTATTGTTAGTATTGTTTTGGAACGTTGCATTTTTTGCTCGAATGCTCTTTCTTTGTTTAATCAATTGGGGCTTTCGAATGTTTAATTTTTGGTTGCTTCATTATTCACATTAACATTCTACTCTCATATGTCTAAAAAAAACTTGGCTTTCGCACAATTTAAATTATTTCAGCTATTTTAAAGTTCTTCCTGGCCTGATATGGCAACTTCAAGTTTTTCGTTAATAGCTGTGCAGAATTCGTTGTACTTTTCGAAACTGTTCCTTATAAAATATACGTTTTATCGCATTGTCAAAGCAAGTGTTTCGTAATTTATTTCACCTTTTGAGATTTGCAATATTTTATAAACATATGGATTCTCCAAAGTATTTTCTATAACAAGTTGTTGTATTAGTTTGCTTAAGTTATATTTACAAGAATATTTGTTTATTATGAAGTAATACCCATTCTTGACCATGCAGATTTATAGTGATCTCGTGCTTTCCTGCTGGATGATGCGGCGAAGAGTCTCTCGGGTTAGCAGACAGATAATCTCGGGCTGGAGGGCAGACGTTTCGATGGCCAACTCGGCCATCATCCTCAGGGCAGAGTACTCAGGGCGACCTCTGCCCTGAGGATGATGGCCGAGTTGGCCATCGAAACGTCGGCCCTCCAGCCCGAGATTACCTGTCTGCTAACCCGAGAGAATCTTCGCCGCATGAAGATTTAATTTGTGTTATTTAGCATAATCATATTTTACGGAGATAAGTTTTCCTTTCGGAACAATGTAAACTTTGATCAGATTTTTTCACATTTCAAAAAACTAGGTGTTACATTTTCAACGGCCTTTTCTTTCAACATTTCCAGGTGCTGTTGTGATCTCCAACCAGCGGTGGGTTCAGACTTGATCCAATTGATGATCCGAATCTTTTATCTTCGACAGCGCTTTGTTGAACAAGATGAGGCTCAAGTTTCAATGAGGAACAAGACACAGAAGCTGCCATATTTCCCATCAGAACAAGAAATAGGTGTTTCTAGAATACAATCCTTATTGTAGGATCCATGGCTGAGCTGCACAAGTTTCGAGGAGTTGGAAAATGGCTTAAAATTAACGATGGCAATCATCCACCGAAACTAGTTCTTATTTACGTTGAGAGGAAAAAGGCACCACACGATTCTTATCTTATATGGATTTCCGCAAGACATGGGTTTCACATAAGAATTTCACGAGATTTGGCATCTCTTGGGTTTAATTTACTTTAACGGATTTGCCTTGGATCAGTTGATCTATAAACTGTACTTTGTCAATTTTTAAGGAAAAAGGAAAATAATGCTTCTTGGTAATTTTGGAACTCTTAATAAATTTCAAGCGCATTCCTGTTTTAAGATTGTTATTGACCAATTTTTAAGCTATAAAATTTTGGTAAATGTAGTTAAAATTCAGTGAACTTTGATACAAGACAAAGAGAATATGTAATTGGATCGACATTTCATCTTACAATGTTCGATTTTCTTAGGTGGTGCGATTTTCAATTTAACGTTTTTAATTCTTTTACAGGATCACCTTTTGTTAGCCTGTTATTAAGAAGTAATACCTTGCTTATTGATGTTCTCTTCCGACGACGCGAGCTTAAAAGTCATCCTCCAACTGATGGGCACTACCATCTATCTACATTAATCACCCAGTCGGAATGAACAAAGTTCCAGATTGGAATCTCTTGAGCTTGCGGAAGCGCGGACAGCGTCCACATTCTACAGGATCGGAATGAGAACAGCAAAGGCTCTTGGTGAAACGTGAGTTTATCACCCATTAATCGATACTGTAATCTGTCCTGAAGATAGGAAATTCAAATTTTTGTGAGATAAAAATTTTACCAAGATTTCGTATGACTCCACAGTTTTGTCTGTGAAGAATTGCTACGATAAATCAGAAAGCGTTACAAATATGCTCAGGACGCAGGATTGGAATCTATAAAGACTTCAAAGGATAAATGTGCTATATAAGTTCAGAGAAAGCACGTTCACATATGACGTAGCCGATATAATGCGACCTTGTTACAAAGGCCGTTCTCATAATGTGAGGATGATCAGGGAAATAGATGCTAGAACAAATAGATTCGAGAAATCATTTTTTTCCGCGAACGATACGCGAAAGTAATCGATTAGGGAAGTACAATCACGGAGACCTTTCACCCCCTGCCACACGGCGAAAGGCGGCTTGCTCGGCACTTACTCAGACATAGAGAAGGTTGACTGGGGGAGCGGGAGGAAAACCCCGAGGACAGTATACGAAAGGACGATGTTTAGCGTATTTCAGACTTTTTATCAGTTCTTTAAACAAGAAATGTGTAAGAGTGCCTTAGTGTGTTAATTTGGTCAGTTGTTCCCAGGGGCGTAGCCAGGATTTGTCTGGTGGGAGGGTTCAGTTCGACGGAATAAACAATGCATTTCTGACAATGCAAGAGCAGGAATACTTCCTCCCAAAATATAATGAAAATGGAAACAGAGATATATCATACATGAGTCTCCAGCGTCGGCATTTGTTTAGCATATATTGCGTGCTTTCATTCATCGTTGGCTTTGCTCTCATGGGAGGGGGTTCGAACCCCCTAAAACCACCCCTTGGCTATGCCTCTGGTTTTTCCATAACAATATTTGTTGATAAAATTAATTTTTTTATGTTGAGGACAGAATCACACACAATCAATGCAGGAATTAGCCAAAAGATTTAAAACCTGAACCGCTGTGTAACCTTTTTCTCATAGAATTTGATATGGGTCATATCCATGCAAAAGAATATGATCCTTTTGCATGGATTCTTATATTAAATTTTAGCCTCGGTAATCGTTGCATTCAGGATTTTATATTCATGGTCTAGTTCTAAAACAAAAATATAATTTTGTAGGGATTTTTCACAAAAATGGTAACTTTTGAATTTGGCGTATGATTTTTATGAACTTGAGAGTGAAGTTTTTAGTACTTGGAGTGGAATTTAAAGCACGTTTATAGAACAATAAGAATTGATGAGGACTGGCAGTTTTTAAAGTAGTTTTTTCTATTTTGAAAAAAAGAGGAATAAAGAGGCGTTGGAAGGTGTGCTGCTAACCGATTAGTGTAGCAGAAATTGGATAAGTTAAGAATTATTTTTGCGCAATAAATCGATTTGTGCAGCAGAATGCTGAGTTCGATAGAAAGTGTTGCATTAGTGTTTTGTAGCGGGCATCAATGATGTGAAGAACTTTATATAATGAATTTCATATTTGGGTAATGTTTTTTAATCAAATGTTATTTTGGAGATTTCTTGGGAATAATATAGGTTCACTGTGAATTTTTAACAATAAATATGCGGTGAATGTNAGGATTTGTGGAATACGCGGAATGTATGGATCGGGCGAACAAAAGGTGTACCGCCAAACTGGAGAAAGTGCAGCGCAAGGCGATACGTTTAATAAAATGCTTTGATAAAAAACTAGTGTATTTCTTCCAGACTCAAGGTTGCGAATCTATGAAAGAAAGTTTGTTAGAATCTAGGCTGTGATCGCTTGAGAAATTCAGGGAAATATGTTTTCGGAAGATTTTATCGCTATTGTGCGATCTCTTTGCTACTTCGGTCTATTCGACAATCAGTGCAAAATAAGAGAAATAAACTCTTAAAACATTGTTTCAGAAACTCATTCTTTCCAAGAACGAACTATGATACCAGAAACAAGCCGATGTGGACAATTAAAAGGCGCAAGGAATATGCATTGCATTTTTCGCGAAACGCTCCCGAGGAAAGAAGAAACATAATATTCATTGACGAATGTGGATTTAATAGTCATCTCAGGCAAACTAAGGCGCGATCTAAAATTAATAAACCTGCTCGTGTGACTTTGCCTGCAGTTAGGGGACGAAATGTTACCCTCATTGCAGCAATGACGATTCATGGTATATTAAGGCACGAAATTGTTGAAAATTCCTCTGTAAATTCTAAAACATTTCACAAATTTATTCAAAGCTTATTGCTGAAATTAAAAAAGAATAATTTACCCGAAGTTTGGTTAGTCATGGACAATTCGAGCATCCACAATACTCAGGAAGTTATCGATCTAATTGGAGAAACAAATAATAAATTAATATTTTTACCGCAATATTCCCCTATGCTAAATCCGATTGAAGAGGCATTTCAAAAATTAAATTCTGCGCCAGAAATTTATTGGCTGACCCTTCAAGGAATGAAAGTTTAGTGGATGTTATTAATCATTCTGTTGCAAATGTAACTCCGAGATTGTAAAAATTACATAATAAATATGTACATGAAATTACCCCGAGCAGCAGCAGAGGAGCCGTTATGACTGAATTTAGTGAGTGAATTGATGTTGCAAAATATTATTTAAAATGGTATAAAATTACCAATTTTTAAAATTTAGGTGACTTTTTATTTATAACAAGAAAACGGTGAAAAAATTACAGTTTAGATATATGATTTCTTAATAGGTGAAATTGATTTGCAAAAGGATGAATTTGTTTTGTAAAAGGGTGAATTTGATTTGTAAAGGGTGAATTTGATTTGCAAAAGGATGCATTTGATTTGCAAAAGGGTGAATTTGGACTGCCAAACCTGTAATAGAAGAAAGTAAAAGTTTTTTTGAAAAAGGGAAATGGGGTGTAGTTAATTTGAAGATAATTTATATATTCAGTTTGAAATGTATGAAAGATTGGAAGGAAGTATGATTTCTAATCTTAAAAAAATTATAAAACTAGCTTAAATTTCTTTAACCTTTAGCTAATTATGAGAAAGCTAAAGGCATTGAATTGGAATAAACTCCATGAGATAGTATGGCAATGTAAAAGTCAATGAATCTGCAAGTATGTAGAAGAACTTCTACCACCTTGAGATTTGGCATTCCAAGGAAAATCATATTTTGTATGGTCCTTGACGATACATGAAATATTATTAAAGTTAAAAAAGAATCAATAAAGGAAGGGAAAAAAAACTGATGGAGAGCAGAAGGGTAGAAACACAAACAAAGATTAAGATAAATGAGATTTAATATTCATCAAATGAGATGTGCTTTTCAACTATACTAGATTCACCATCATGAAGACACCATTTAAAATGCATTGGCCCGTGCATTTTAAACGGGAGATATTCTGGCACTGTTGCGACATTTGCGTAAAAATATAAAGTAAGTCAAAATTGTTTGAATTTTTTCAGTATTGAATGATATTGATGCCGGATTTCACTGTGTGTTTAACTTTTGGATCTTTACTACCATAATTGCATAAAAAACGAAAATGTTACATTTCAAAGAAATTCTGGAATTTTTTCCTGTTCTGTTTGAAAGCATGCCTTAAGTTCTCTAATTTAAGGAACACAGAATTTTTAACATCCAACTCTGCCTCAAATTATTTTCTTTCCGATAGCTTTACTTATTTTGCAGACAAACGTTTATGAGGCAAGTATTTAATAAAAATCGTAGGGGACGTCGAGAATTTTTGGTAAAATGCATTGAAGAAAGGACATGCTGGCTATCTTCCGTCTTATTTGNTCATGTGGCAAGAGTGTTGAGCGTTTAAAACATATCCCTCCAAAGAATTTACTTTTGAAATAGTAGTGCTGTCAACATCAAAAAAAGTTATCTTCTAACAACTTCTAGTAATTAAACAGCTTCGCCAAATTTTGGAATGGATACTTCTTTCTGTAATGTTTCTTCATCTACTATTTCATCTTCCTCCTGTTAGTCTTTGGCATCACAGATGTCTTCCACATCCTCTGGAGAACCAGAGGTGTTCTCAAGATCATCACATCAGGCAAACTTCAAATTTTGTGTCAATATTAGGAGAAATTTTCACCCAATTTTCATGGTCAATCACATCCACATCTACATCAATTTCCATAGAATTGTTACAATTGAATTCAATTCGTAGAAAAATTTGATATTGTTTGAGTTGAAACTGAGTTCCATGCACCTGATACCAAGTGCATGCCTTGAGGGATGTTCAGTTTCAAATGTTTGTACAATTCTATATAAGATATCTATAAATAGTGCTTTAAGCACTAAAGCCTTGTTGAACTTTACTTTCATGGAATGAACAATGCCCAAGTCAAGTGGCTGCAGATGACTAGTACAATTCACTGGAAGAAAAACCACTTTAATATTACTTAGAAAATTAGTATCTGGAGGGTGAACTGGATATTTATTAATAAATAGAAGAATTTTTCTAATAGCACCACCCATTTTTGAATCTAATGATATCAGAAAAGTTTTAAATGTAGATGGGCCCTTCCATGTCAAGTGGTCCAACTTTAGAGAAGTGTCCTGCTCAACCATCACAGATTTCAGTGAAATTATATAATGCATATAATCCCTAAAAATAAGAATAAAAGTGATGACGTTGTTATGGTAACATCTTGTACAAAATCTTGTACAATAACAAACAAAATCTACATTTTTAGAGGGATACAAACATGCTCTTTCTTATAAAAATAATTTGAAAGAGTTTTGAGAGGGTCTTTTTTAGTAAACGTGAACTGAATATACCCGATTCTTGGTGTCCTAACAAAATTCGTAACATTTACACTAATTTTTAAACTAACGGAAAGCATTAGGAAATTTAAACTTTTTTGTTCCTACACCATATATGTATGTAGCAGTTACAAGGCAAAAAGTTTAGCTTATCTTATGTTTATTTCCAAAGATATAAAATGGCAAACTTAAAATTATTTTTCAAGCCATAATTTTTTGGGCCGATTTTGCTTCAAATTTTCTTCTTGGAATTGGCTCATGAAAGTTTGCTTACTATTTTGTGTAATAGAGCAACAAAATTTGAGTAAGAATACAAAGTTTTGTTTCCTTAAACAGAATACTGCCTAAGATAATGTGCCTCAAAGTTGATATAAACTCAATTTTGTACTGTGAAAGGCTGTGGTAGGGGGTCAAACAAATGAGTATATCTCAGCAAGTATTGGATGTAAAACTTAGCCAATGTCCATTGAAAATATGAGTAAACGTTCACCCAAATTTCATTGAAATCTGTGATGGTTGAGTGGGTCATTTCTTTCAACTTGGACCACTTGAGATGGAATGACCCAGATGCTGTCATCCAGGCATTTTTATTGTTGGTATATTTACATGGCAATGTCCGGACGTTTTTGAAACACCTTGGTTTGGTAATTTTAATTTTGGGCTTGGGTCGGGCTAGAGGGCGAACATTTCTTCCTATATTTAGGCAGGGTTGGGTTCGAGGGTCAATTATGAACGGGGCGGGTCGAAAATTTCGGCCCATGCAGACCTCTAATATTAAATCATGAGGCAGCACAGTAAAATTACAGTAAAGTTAGGATATTTGCGAACGAGACCGTTATATAAAGAAAAATAGAGACTTGAGAGAATATATTGACCCTGTCGAATGACTTAGATAAAATTATGAAATGATGCGATGATTGGCAATAAGAGCTAAATGCAGAAAAATGTTCGTTAATTAACTTCTAAAGGAAATCTATTCTTAATGATTATTCGTAGAGCCTACATTGGATGAACCTTTTAACAGTATAAACGGTAAGTAACCCTTAAAAATAACTTAACATGGGGTAGTATGTGGAAGAGCATTTAAGAAACTCGGATTCGTTAAGAGAATAGTCCGTTGGAGCGAAGGAAAAGTTCGCAAGCGATGTTATTTCGCGTTAGTTAGGCGTTATTTGGAGTATGTGTGTAGTGTATGGGACCCTGCCGTTTTGTATCCGGGAATTAGATAAAGTGCAACGAGAGGCAATACTTTTTGTGAAGAATTGCTGCGATAAACCAGTGAGCGTTACACAGATGCTTCATGGGAATGGGATGGGAATCTATAGAGGAATGAAGATTTAAAGAAAGGATACATTTACTAAATAAGTTCAGAAAAAGCACGTTTACAGATGATGAGGTCAATATAATGCGTCCTCCGTGTTACATAGGCTGTTCTGGTACTGCGAGGAAAATCAGGGAAACAGATACTAGAACGAATTGATTTAATACTTAATTTTTCCCACGAATGGTACGCGAAAGTAATCAATTATGGAAGTAGAGTCATAGTATTGCACCCCCACATGCCGACAGTCGGCTTGCTGGATACTTACAGAGACATAGGTACTTTAACTCCATCGTTTTTTAACCCATCTAAAGTCTCTCTTTATGATTTGTCAACTATAGACTGCAATGTCTGATTTCGATATTAGCATCTTCTCTTCATACAAATATAGTTCTCTCATTTTTTAAATCACTGATGAAAAGCCGTATTTTATCACAATTTTATCAATTTTCTACGATTTAATCGAAAAAATATAATTAGGAGCTTCAATTTTTAGTTAAATATTCAAAAGAAAACAAATCACAGGGCTTCTTTTCTTTATGAGATTGCGACGGGATGAAAACTGTTATCGAACTGAATTCCACGGGAATTTTTATGAGAGGGGGAGGTGATAGGAGGAAAATTGTCAAGTAGCAACACGCTATGTTCGTTCTCGCCTCTAGGGCTTCTAGTCATGGATTTACTTTTAATAGATACGTGACAAATTGACTCATTTTGACTCAAATAACTACGGTGAATGTCATGAGGGGATTTCAGAGGTAGGGGAAGCACCTGAGGTAGGCAAACAGATGGAAAGGCCATTCCTTCGTACTGCGACATAACACTCAAGAAGGGTAAATATAGGGCTCATGTAAGGAAGGGCCTCCAGCCATGTGGGTGAATAAGGGTGGCTACCAAGAGGAAAGGCTCTTTTCAAGGAATTCTTTCAGCGCAACACCCTGATAACGATGTTTACCGCGGCTCAGCCATAACTTTACTCCGCCTACATTTTGGCGAGGCACCCCTCGCTCGTCAGAATCACCACCGCAATATCTAAAACATCATCAATGTTATTTCTGCTGAATCTAAATTTTGATGAAGTAGTGAATAGTTTCTCAGGCCTTTGGACACGAACACAACGCGTGAGTCTTATAAATGGGAATATCGAAAACCTTATCTTTTCTGCTTCTGTTTTAAATTGTTTCGCTGCATACCTGAGTAAAAGACACTAAGTCATAAAAGACATTCAAGGCAATTTGTCCTCGTGGCTGCCCATAAAGCAAGGCGTTCCTCAGAGTTCTGTGTTATGGTTATTGTTATCAATTTACGTATTGGATCTAACATAAAGTGTAAACAATTGTAAATATATGGACTTTCAAATTTATCATCATTATCGTTCCCAATAACTTAATGACGCTGTTATAAAAGTTGAGAACGATTATCACATGATCTCGGATTGGATAAACAAGAATTTTCTAATTTTAAATACCAATAAAACGAAATCTACTATTTTTGGAAATTCCGGATTAATTAATAAAATTACCCCGGTAACCTTCTCTAAAATTGAAATTGATTGTACAGGCATTCCTAACTCTAACTCTGTTTGAAACTCGAGAATAAAAATTAGTAAAAACCTAATCTGGTATGATCAAATACAGCTGGCAACACAAAATTCTTACCACCTTGCCACATAACTGTCGTGAAGCACGAAGAGAGTGAGTCTATGTGTGGGAGACGGATTACCTCGAGACTTTCAGGGTATGTTCCTTGCTCAAAGACAATAGATACATGCCCGACCTTTCGCACAAATATGCGTTAGATTATGCAAAATTAGCAAATGAATATAGAAGTTGGGCAACTACAGCATACACGTGCATTACCCTGTAGATCGCGAAACTTTTCAAGTAGGAAAATATTTTCTCCCATTTCTGTTTTACCAGTGACTCACTTTTACATTCTTTATCTAAAATAATTCAAGTCTGACTGCGTGGTATATGCACTTGCTTCAAACTACGATACAAATTTTGATTTCCCTGAGAAACACTCCTCACTTTTTCCAAATATATCATTCGAAAGTTTATCGAAAACGTGCTGGTTACATTCTTGATTTCCAATTAATTGTAGATGTATTTGTAAAATAAAGATTACGGATCTGTATGCGGAGGACGGCAGTGACGGCGAAGAAAAGCAGGAGTTGACAATTGCTCTGTATTCTTTTCTGGAATTGATTTAGAAAAGAAACGCGATTGCTAAGAAACGATTTTTACTCAAATCTGAGCGGTCAAAATTGATTTAAAAAGAAATAGTGGATAGATTTATGGCTATGTGTTGCGAAATGAAATTTGTTGAAACTGACATTTTGATGTCAGAAGTTGATAATTAAGCATCGGAGGATTTTCGGTATGCACAGATAGAATCCACTAGGGAAATGTAAGAGGAGCGCTTATCATCATCATCAACACCATCGTCTAGCGTGTCAGAGTATGTGCCTACATCTAAAAAGCGAAGGGGCTCTCAGATAGTCTAGTGGGTAACGTGTTCGGCTTCGGTGAAAGCGGTCCCGGGTTCGATTTCCAGTGGGGGCCTACGTGCGAAATGACCTTAGCTGTCGAAGCACTTTTAACAATACTACTACTAAAAAGCAAAACTGATCTGCAATTCCATTGGACACGAAAGTTAAAGTTGTTGGTTTAGCGAAACTGCATCCCAATCAAGTGCTTCCGTATCGTTTTATTCACGGTTCAATGCTTCAATTTAGGAACAAATGGTATGAAAACGCCTCTCGATTGATAACACAAACAAAGTTTATCGATGACGTTCATTTTTGCATTCAGAATGTTCGATACTATTTCTCCATTGAAATTAAATGAAGGATTTTTTTGTTTCTCCTAGCCTCAATTGCTATTATTTGTTCATCTTTTCCTCGGCCGACCTACACTTCTTTTTCCCTTCAGAGCTTTGTTCCTCGCAACTTTCACCATCCTTGCTCATCCAGTCTATCTACGTCTTCATAAGTTCCGATTTTCTTTTGCAATCCCATTCATAATAACATCCATGCCACAGTCTCTTCTTACTTCAGTCTCACAGTACTTCTTTCTCTGTCTGGTAACGTTTTGCCTGCGATCCACCGTAAAATTTTCGACTCTGTTGTTCCGAGTAATCTTTTAATTTAGGAGGTATCCGGTGTTTTCCCTCGTATGTAGGTACATGTGTTAAAATTGGTCTCAGTACTGCCTTGTAAATTTTACCCTTTGTCTCTTTCCTTAGTCGTAAGTGCTTGTTTCGCCAGATATGGCGGCGTAGAGAAAACTCGAAATTCTGTTTGCACTTGTCACTTGCTCTCCAACTTCATTCCCAATGTCCTTAGATTTATCTAAAAGACGGGAAAGTTATCCAGCATCACGTTATTCCTTTAAGAATAACGTAACGTTTAATGCATCAACAATGCCTTAGCACAGTTGATGTCAGTACAGTCAGCACAGTTATCAGTGCATTTTTCGCATTTTATTTTTCACTTTCGCATTTTGTCTTTCACTTTGGATTTCATTCTCTTTGGAAACTTGTTTAAACCAAGTCTTTTAAGGCTTTTTCCATTTAATTCTCTTTTTGGTAAAGAGAATAATAAAATTAAGCTTATAATCGGTACCACGCAGGTTTATTTTCGATTGTGTTCATTCTCTCAGCGTCTTCATTTAGAACATTATTTTTATTCGTAATTGTAGTAATAGCACATTCAGGCGTTCACTTTTTGAACAATTATTTTATTCCGCAGGTGGAGGATATCGGGGTTTTAAAGAGCCGGAGCATGGCCGAAAAGGTTGGGAGCAATTGACTCGGAAACACGTGAGGCCAAGGAAGGGGAGGTGACCCGAGCTGAGACCAGCGGAAGGCTCGAGCGTAGACGAGGTCCAACCTCTAAGCTTTGATTGCTTCATTTTACTAGGGGAGTCCATCATACTTAGGGGTAGCCAAAGAGGAGAGGTACGTTTCGATATTTTCGGGTTATAAAGCACTGCGGTCGAGCCGCGTCTGGTTACTTGCAATCATACAGTCACTCTGCGAGGAAAAGTACTGCACTTCAAAGAAAGGATACCACGCATTTACCAGGTAAGGACTACTTCAAATTTTTTTTATAAGTGCTGGTGATTTTTATGTTAGGCATTTGGATAGTATTTAGTTTGTAAA
This sequence comes from Ladona fulva, assembly GCA_000376725.2. NCBI lineage: Eukaryota > Metazoa > Arthropoda > Insecta > Odonata > Libellulidae > Ladona > Ladona fulva. The sequence goes on from KZ308654.1 coordinate 959,997, forward strand.
TGCTCGAAATTGTTTCGAGTTGTCCGTGATCGATAATTTTCTAATTGTGCAAAATGGGGTTTCATGTCATGTGTGATACTTGAAGATATTTTTTTGATCGGGAGAAGGCTGAAAATTCATTACATGGTTATCGTGAGGATATTCGAAGTACTATGCTTCGTTAGACTTTCTTGTGATTTACTTTCGGGTTTCCATGTGTAATATCATTTATGAAAGAATGTGGAAAGAATTTTCGCCTCTCAGTTCCTAATCATTCTTTAGGAATCTGAATTCGTTAGACGACGGAAAATCGATAAATTGAATGGTTTCTAAATCGCGCGCAGGCCAGAATTCTACTTTCAAGGAAAGTTTATGATAAATCCTCTGATTAATGATTAAGATGGCTTTTTTTTAGATTTAAAAGGTACTTTCGAGGTATTTTAAAGGTAGTGTTGAGTTTTCTCATCCCAATTACGAGTTATTAAAATTACAATGTAATGTATTGTTAGTATTGTTTTGGAACGTTGCATTTTTTGCTCGAATGCTCTTTCTTTGTTTAATCAATTGGGGCTTTCGAATGTTTAATTTTTGGTTGCTTCATTATTCACATTAACATTCTACTCTCATATGTCTAAAAAAAACTTGGCTTTCGCACAATTTAAATTATTTCAGCTATTTTAAAGTTCTTCCTGGCCTGATATGGCAACTTCAAGTTTTTCGTTAATAGCTGTGCAGAATTCGTTGTACTTTTCGAAACTGTTCCTTATAAAATATACGTTTTATCGCATTGTCAAAGCAAGTGTTTCGTAATTTATTTCACCTTTTGAGATTTGCAATATTTTATAAACATATGGATTCTCCAAAGTATTTTCTATAACAAGTTGTTGTATTAGTTTGCTTAAGTTATATTTACAAGAATATTTGTTTATTATGAAGTAATACCCATTCTTGACCATGCAGATTTATAGTGATCTCGTGCTTTCCTGCTGGATGATGCGGCGAAGAGTCTCTCGGGTTAGCAGACAGATAATCTCGGGCTGGAGGGCAGACGTTTCGATGGCCAACTCGGCCATCATCCTCAGGGCAGAGTACTCAGGGCGACCTCTGCCCTGAGGATGATGGCCGAGTTGGCCATCGAAACGTCGGCCCTCCAGCCCGAGATTACCTGTCTGCTAACCCGAGAGAATCTTCGCCGCATGAAGATTTAATTTGTGTTATTTAGCATAATCATATTTTACGGAGATAAGTTTTCCTTTCGGAACAATGTAAACTTTGATCAGATTTTTTCACATTTCAAAAAACTAGGTGTTACATTTTCAACGGCCTTTTCTTTCAACATTTCCAGGTGCTGTTGTGATCTCCAACCAGCGGTGGGTTCAGACTTGATCCAATTGATGATCCGAATCTTTTATCTTCGACAGCGCTTTGTTGAACAAGATGAGGCTCAAGTTTCAATGAGGAACAAGACACAGAAGCTGCCATATTTCCCATCAGAACAAGAAATAGGTGTTTCTAGAATACAATCCTTATTGTAGGATCCATGGCTGAGCTGCACAAGTTTCGAGGAGTTGGAAAATGGCTTAAAATTAACGATGGCAATCATCCACCGAAACTAGTTCTTATTTACGTTGAGAGGAAAAAGGCACCACACGATTCTTATCTTATATGGATTTCCGCAAGACATGGGTTTCACATAAGAATTTCACGAGATTTGGCATCTCTTGGGTTTAATTTACTTTAACGGATTTGCCTTGGATCAGTTGATCTATAAACTGTACTTTGTCAATTTTTAAGGAAAAAGGAAAATAATGCTTCTTGGTAATTTTGGAACTCTTAATAAATTTCAAGCGCATTCCTGTTTTAAGATTGTTATTGACCAATTTTTAAGCTATAAAATTTTGGTAAATGTAGTTAAAATTCAGTGAACTTTGATACAAGACAAAGAGAATATGTAATTGGATCGACATTTCATCTTACAATGTTCGATTTTCTTAGGTGGTGCGATTTTCAATTTAACGTTTTTAATTCTTTTACAGGATCACCTTTTGTTAGCCTGTTATTAAGAAGTAATACCTTGCTTATTGATGTTCTCTTCCGACGACGCGAGCTTAAAAGTCATCCTCCAACTGATGGGCACTACCATCTATCTACATTAATCACCCAGTCGGAATGAACAAAGTTCCAGATTGGAATCTCTTGAGCTTGCGGAAGCGCGGACAGCGTCCACATTCTACAGGATCGGAATGAGAACAGCAAAGGCTCTTGGTGAAACGTGAGTTTATCACCCATTAATCGATACTGTAATCTGTCCTGAAGATAGGAAATTCAAATTTTTGTGAGATAAAAATTTTACCAAGATTTCGTATGACTCCACAGTTTTGTCTGTGAAGAATTGCTACGATAAATCAGAAAGCGTTACAAATATGCTCAGGACGCAGGATTGGAATCTATAAAGACTTCAAAGGATAAATGTGCTATATAAGTTCAGAGAAAGCACGTTCACATATGACGTAGCCGATATAATGCGACCTTGTTACAAAGGCCGTTCTCATAATGTGAGGATGATCAGGGAAATAGATGCTAGAACAAATAGATTCGAGAAATCATTTTTTTCCGCGAACGATACGCGAAAGTAATCGATTAGGGAAGTACAATCACGGAGACCTTTCACCCCCTGCCACACGGCGAAAGGCGGCTTGCTCGGCACTTACTCAGACATAGAGAAGGTTGACTGGGGGAGCGGGAGGAAAACCCCGAGGACAGTATACGAAAGGACGATGTTTAGCGTATTTCAGACTTTTTATCAGTTCTTTAAACAAGAAATGTGTAAGAGTGCCTTAGTGTGTTAATTTGGTCAGTTGTTCCCAGGGGCGTAGCCAGGATTTGTCTGGTGGGAGGGTTCAGTTCGACGGAATAAACAATGCATTTCTGACAATGCAAGAGCAGGAATACTTCCTCCCAAAATATAATGAAAATGGAAACAGAGATATATCATACATGAGTCTCCAGCGTCGGCATTTGTTTAGCATATATTGCGTGCTTTCATTCATCGTTGGCTTTGCTCTCATGGGAGGGGGTTCGAACCCCCTAAAACCACCCCTTGGCTATGCCTCTGGTTTTTCCATAACAATATTTGTTGATAAAATTAATTTTTTTATGTTGAGGACAGAATCACACACAATCAATGCAGGAATTAGCCAAAAGATTTAAAACCTGAACCGCTGTGTAACCTTTTTCTCATAGAATTTGATATGGGTCATATCCATGCAAAAGAATATGATCCTTTTGCATGGATTCTTATATTAAATTTTAGCCTCGGTAATCGTTGCATTCAGGATTTTATATTCATGGTCTAGTTCTAAAACAAAAATATAATTTTGTAGGGATTTTTCACAAAAATGGTAACTTTTGAATTTGGCGTATGATTTTTATGAACTTGAGAGTGAAGTTTTTAGTACTTGGAGTGGAATTTAAAGCACGTTTATAGAACAATAAGAATTGATGAGGACTGGCAGTTTTTAAAGTAGTTTTTTCTATTTTGAAAAAAAGAGGAATAAAGAGGCGTTGGAAGGTGTGCTGCTAACCGATTAGTGTAGCAGAAATTGGATAAGTTAAGAATTATTTTTGCGCAATAAATCGATTTGTGCAGCAGAATGCTGAGTTCGATAGAAAGTGTTGCATTAGTGTTTTGTAGCGGGCATCAATGATGTGAAGAACTTTATATAATGAATTTCATATTTGGGTAATGTTTTTTAATCAAATGTTATTTTGGAGATTTCTTGGGAATAATATAGGTTCACTGTGAATTTTTAACAATAAATATGCGGTGAATGTCCATAGACAGTTTTGAAAAGTGTAGAAAAAGTCTCTTAAACTGAAAGTTAATGCTATTGCTAATGTATTAATGCTATTGCTAATGTAATGTTTTGCTTCACATATGGATAAATTTGTTATTAAAAATTCATCAAAAATATTTTTCCTCAAATTCATCATTGGAAGCAATTCTATCGGCTGCGGGACCATTCTGCAAAAAAAAACTTAAGCTGTTTGCGAAACATTGGTTTGATAAGATGTTATTGAACGATAATGTCTGCAAATGTATTCAATGAAGAGCATCTACAATGTTGAGAGATCTTCTAAGAGGATATAGAGAAAGGTAAATTTTATTCCATTTCCTTTCATGCGTGTAGTTTTGTAATGACTGCTAATAAAAAAATGATTAACTGTACAGTGTTTTATTTGTGAACTTTAGTGTAAGAATTTGTTTCGTCTATTTCTTGAACATTCATCTTTCAAAATTAAGTTTACTAATGTTGCTGGAAGTATTCAGTATTATGGAGCATTATGGTGTGAATGCAATTTGCAAAATAATTTATCAAGAGTAAGGGTCGTGAAAACTAGTCAGTCAAATTGCATGGTGTTCCAGGGAAAACAGCAAAACATCACAGATCATATTGGTGATGGGAAACACATAGTTGTATTTCAGTGTAGAGCATCCCCGTATCGCCACAATCAATGGTGATTAATGCGAGTCTGTGGATTGGTTTAGCTCTAAAAGCCATACTGTAATCTGTCAGTTTTTTAGTTCTGTTTTGAATCTGTGTTATATCCATCTCTCGGAAGATAGATTATTGGATAATTTTGTACAAGAAATATTTCAGTGTTTGTATTCGATATAAATTATGCTTTAATTCAGGTACTATGGGAGGGAATGCAATATTGAAGGATTCAAATAACAATATTATTTTAATTTTATTTACTTGCTATATCTAGTGTGATTTAGAAATTTGGATTTCATTTAGAATTTAGGATGTAAACAAGGATGAAAATTTTTAAAAGTTTCAGCTTATTATTCGTTGCATTATTCTCTATATTAGCATCTCAATGAAGTTTTTTCAGGAAGCATAGTTTATTGATGACTTGAATGGCTAGTGTATAATGCATCATAAGAAATTTTTATTGAAATTTTTATAATGTATTTGCGTGATCTTTAATGTTTGTCAAATGTGAAGTTATACAATTTTAGCAATATTTAAAATGTTTTTTATTTACAGGGCTGAGAGCGAGCAAAGGACAGGATTAGGGTTAACTTCGTTTTAGGAGGAAAAAGAAAAGTGTTGAATGTATATTTATGTGGAATTTGATGTGATTTTGTATATGGAAATGAAGTGTTGTAATGTATGTAAATAAATAAAAAATGAATTGCAAAGAAATAATATGAATATTGATTGAAAAGGAGCAGTTAAATCTGCGGAAACTGCTAGCCGCAATTTCAGCAGGTTCGTCTGCTCCATGGAAAAAGTACTGGTCACTAGGCCAGAACCCATCCCCGAGATTTTCTTGGAGATCCGAACGGAAAATGTTTCGAAATTTGAAGTTTGTTTACAATTTGGACCAACATTTTTAATGTTTACATTCTGGACAAAAAATTCATTGTTTACATTTTGGACTTAGTTTCTTTTTTAGAAATCACTAGTCTAAACATTTTGAGTTTTGTTTACATTTCAGTAAAGTTTACGTTTCGGACATAGTCTTTTAATGTTTACATTTTGGTTTTAGAAAAAATCTTGTTTTGGACTTGGGTTCTTTCTGCATTTACATTTTGGACTTAGAAATTTTAACAATCATTGATGGAAGGTTTTGATACTGCATAATTTAATAAAACTGAAGCATTCTGAATTAGATATCTTTATTAAAGTATTTTGCTCAATCAAATGACAAGGAGATTTTAAAAGTAACGAGGCCATATTAATTTGGAGTGCTAATTAATATTTGCATAGACAAGATATGCAATATAAAGCATAGATTTACTAATAAATAGTCTTTCTATGTTACAGTGCCTTATCTTGCACCAAATACTATTATTTACATGCCTTATAAATTATTTTCTGCTGCAAGATTCAAACTTCGACTTTTAACACAATGCTAAAATTTTAAAAATATCAATTAAAGTTGACAAAATCAAAATTTATTGAAAAAATTTAACAGAATTAAAATACACAATATTGCAGAGAAAATTGATTTAAACAATCCTGTATTATTTCACTTCACTTTCCCACCTTCTCTGGATTACTTCAGCTCAATATTTCATTGGAAGATCCCATCCCATTAAATTGTCTTCTCTAGGAAAGAATGTATTCTTAAACTTGGCTCGAATGCTTATATATGATAGAAGTGTTCTTTTATCGTACATTACCGCTGCGGACAAAATATTGTTTCACAAAATCTATTGTAGCAAACTTGTGAATGCTCACCTTCGGTGGAGAACATTAAAGAGCAAATTATTCAGCTGTTTGGACGTAAACAATGTAAGAAAATTAACCGCGAACTTATTAGCTTTTTTGGTCTTAACTCCAATCTTCTCCAAAGATTTGACACAACTGCTTAGTAAAGAACTATTTTGGGTCCAGTTTCCTCCCTTAATGAAATATAAATGAGAATATTATTTCACTTCATTCGTATTTACTACCGTTAAAATATGTTGCACAATGATTTTTCTCATGGGGTGGCGGAAAAGAATCGTCTTGGGTTCAGCAATGAGGATGTCCCTTAATATTCCTTTGTTAAATAGAAAATGCGCTTAAATTAGCGATAACTTTACTCACAACATGTTGGATTTTTTTAGAAAACTTTCCAAATATTTTTATTTTTACTTTAACTATGTCTAAAACAATGCAATGTTATCAACGTCGGAGAGATGAAATGGCGATACTTGTAGAGTTTCACAGAATATATATTTGGATTAACTTAAAAATCAGATTAGATTTATAAATCTGTGAAATAGTACAAGTATTACCTCTTTGTTGCTCTATCACGAGTATGAAATTCCTCCAAATGTCGCTGGACAAGATTAATTTTCTTCATAAATATAAGCTAAAAAAATGGAATAAATAACAGAATCTAGGGTTATCGTGGATTTCTGTGGATAGGAAAAGCTAATCGACTCAAATAATGATCCTCGTATTTATTTAAATTCGATTAATAATTAAGAGCATCATTATAAACTTTAATGTGCTATTTTATAGCAATTAGTATAGAGTAAAAATGAAACAATCCAGGAACATCACTTCATCTTCGTAAAGTAAGGCCAACACCATTTGAACCACTTTTTAAGGACACGAAATATACTAAATAGTATTGTATTCATACTTGCAAATACACGACGTAATGGGAACAGCGAAAAGTTTGCCTTCCGAGAGAGATCCACGTCACTGCTTACACATCTTTGGTTTATGAACATTATTAAGATTTAACTAATATAAACATAGAATGATCTCTCCAATTACAAGATTTAACTATATTTCCGTAACAGTACCTTTTCATTTTTCCGTTAATCCAACCTCATGGTTTGTCGGTACTCTGTAAGCTGTTTTTCCTCTCCAGGAACTTTGAACCTCAAAAGACTGACCTCAGGAAGGTAGAACTGCAGAGAGTTGAAGGTTGAGACCAGAGTCAAATGGAACTTCTTATACCGCCACGCTGATTCGACTCAAATCTCTTGTCACTAAGTAACAGAAATTAAAATATATCAGAAACCTGCAAGATAGATATTCGTTGTGAACTATCTAGAAAGCAAATAATTTAAAGCTTATGGGTTGCAATGAGCACGTATGATCCATGGCATCGTGGAACAAGCGATCTCATGAAATCCAACTCAAGAATTTTAGCGCTATTTTTCGTCTCGTAAAACACATCTGAGATCGAATTTTAAGAATAAATAAAAATATCCTACTATACTTAATTTTAAGCTGAACCAATTAAGAATATCTTACTGGAATCATTCGTGGTACAATTCCAGATCAACCACAACCGTCCACACAACTCAGAGTCGGGTATGACAATGAGTAATTCCGAAAAATGGCTCCAATCAGAGGCGTCCTATTTTAGAGCCAATCAGAAAGCTTGTCTTTCTTTTCACCTTCGTGAGTGAAGGTGTATACTTGAATGCTATTGAAATCTTGAGAATATTGGTGTAATGGTTAAGACTGTGAATTTACATGGGCGAATGAGTGAAGACTGAGGTTCAGAACTCGCACGGTAGGATTTTTTTTTTACACTAATAACTTTAACATCCTTTCAACTTCTTTCGTTGTATACCAATATTTTACCCTTATACTTAGAAAAACCACATTAAATTAGAAAACTTACAAGCCAAAACCTAAGCCGTTTTTTGTTGAAATGAGTAACACTGATAACTATAGTATAGTAGTAATATATAGTGCTAGAGTGAAGGATGCAGAAAAAAGTATAAAAACTACTTAGCTAATTAAAACTCACTTGATTTCAGCAGCAGGCGTTATTTTCGTCGGGTTTTTGAAGCTGGAAAGCTCAAATCACCGTAAAAAACTAATCCTACACAAAAGCCACAGAAAGCCGCCTAGGTAAAATGTTAACCGAAATATAAGACATGGATTCTCTTCCTAAACCACAACTGTCACAGAGTAGGTTTTGGTCATTTCTGATGCACTGCTATCGAAAGTGTAGAAACTCCCTAAGCGAATCGAGCCACTCTGCGTTGTACGAAATAAGCCACCTCATTGACACTAGACTAACTATTATATATAACCCCTGAGAACGTGGTTGCAAGGCCTGAAAGTCCTATCTGTTGATCCCACTATATCTTGAATGTGCATTTAAACGATATATCACCTCTGAAAATGACTCCTAAACATTTACACTGAGTTAATAATATCAAGATAAGGGGTTTTGCTTAGGTTACGACTCGGGAGCGGGTCATACTCATTGCTACACATTTTTATTCGTTCAAACCGACCTGCTAATCATCACAGCATTTAGAAATATTGTCCGGATTGCCCTGTAATATGGACCTATCTTCCGCATTTTGAATTTTTCTGAATACGATATATGAGTGTCGTCTTCGAAGAGCCTCACATTGCTCATTGCATTGTCTACTAATATAGTTTAAGTGAATTAGGCACAAGTTCGGCCCGATAACACAGCCATGAAGAATTCTTAAAGACAGTTCTACTTCGTCGGAAAAAACGTCATCTAAGATCACGCGTTGAGTTATGCACGTCAGAAATGAATCCTCTGAATGATTTGGCCGTCGTTTGAGTAAGACTCGAGTATCTGTAGTAACTTCGCTCGTGGCGCATATCTAATACTTTCCCAAAATCCAGGAATATGGCATCTATCCTAAAGCCTCCGTCGGCTCCTCGAATCATGTCATGATTAAGTAGTGCTAATTGACTCTCACAAGAGCGCACTTTACGGAAACTATATTGACTGCGAGTAATCGCAACATTATCGCTGATAAAACGCATTAAATTATCTGCTGCAAATGTAGATCATATTACATCACTTTTACTTGATTTCTTTGGAGAAGTGTGAAGAATTTTACAAAACTTCAAAGTTCGCAATATCGGTCGAAAATCGTCAGGTTTAGAGACCGGAACCGTACGTACGGCTAAATATTTCCTGAAGAATGTAAGTTGGAGAGCAAGCTCATTTGCATGCGTAAATATAAGTGCAGGGATTCCTTCTGACCTTGGGAATTTTTTACTATAGAATTGAAGTCAAATGTTTTTAATACATGTCTAATTTAGTTCTAAGTGACTCATTTTCGATCAAACACTAGTAGGATATGCATTTACACGACCATTATGTGATATGAAGCATTTTATAAAATGATGATTGAGAATAGTTAACTTTTCGCATGAATCTGTTACGGAGCTTCCAATGTCGTCAACGAAATGCAAAACGGTCGATTGCTTGTGTCTGGTCTCACGAACTTATGACCAAAATTCCTTATTTTCTAGCGAATCGCGCAACGTGTCAGATCTATATGCATTGAATTCGTCAATTCGTCATGCCTCAATCTTGGCTGCAGTCTTGACGTATAAATATTTACGCCACTGTTCTTCGTATTCTCTGCTGTTACGTGGAAAAGTTTTCAAGCGAGAATGCGATAACCTTTGTTTCCTTTGGAGAGAACGCAGTTTCGGTTTCACCCGTCGCAGTTCTTCACGATCTCAAACAGTTTTTGTAGGAACAAATCTGGAGATACTTTTGCGAAGGACACTGAGAAACTCATACCAACTATCATGTACTGAATTATTCTGAATGAAACTAATAAGGACATCACATTTTGTCTTAATAAACACTTTGAAAGCAGGAAAGTGGCTTTCTTAAAAATACATGACACGAGGGGGCTTTAATACTTGATGTGCATCTATCTTACGCACCGCAGATATTATTTTATGATCGGATATACCTTCATCTACGGAAATTCAGTTCTTAAGGTGAAGATAGCTCGCGGTAAGGAGATCTAAAATATTGCCTTTTCTGACAGTAATAGTTCGGGTCGCTTCTGTATTTACTTGCTCGAGGGCAAAGACAGAATGAATCGATTAATTTCTGCAATGTGTTTTTATCTTGATAGTTACTAGCGACGGACTCGGTTATCTAGTTTACATCGGTTGAAGGTCTGCTTGGCTGTCTAAACAATTTCTTACAGCGATAAATACTTCACTCCCTTATCTCAATCTTAACTAAAAGCTGGTATTCTTCCTTTGGTTTAATTTTTAACGTATTCTTACATTATTCTTCCATCTATAACCTTCCATTATTTTCCTTGTTATATTTTACATTTTCTAATAAAAATATTGGTAGTGAATTTACCCTTAATTATCATACATATTTAGCACTATTCATATAATTCGTGTTACATAGCTTGTTTGAGGCGTTCTGTAATCTAAGCACCAATCAAACCAAAATTATGAATTACTATTATTATCAGTCAAAGCATAATTTTGAAAATAATGTTAGTATGGTAATGGAAAGTTATGGATATTGAATTAGCGTTTAATTTTATGGCTTTCTAAAGATTGTGAGCTGTCCCCTTCATAATTCATTTTATTAACTCGATTGATGGCTGCACATTCTGCATGATTATATCTCTTTACCCCGCTAAGAGATAATTCAGGAAAATGTCGAATTGTAAGATATAATTTATGAATGACGCAACCCTAGGAATACCTGTCAGTCATTACTTGGATAGCCAGCGAAAAGACCGTTTGATTTGAAATCCTGTCGAACCTGGTAATAGAAAGCAAACCTGCAATATGTAAGTCACACTTCCGATTTTAACTTACCATACTATGCAGTTGGTTTTTACTATCCCACAATGCATCCATCATACAACCATTCTGAATTGGATTCCATTCTCCATGTAAAATGTCTTTTAAGGACGTCTATCTCAAAAATAAAGGGTAGAATATCCTCATTCCGGTAGGTAATACTCGAGGCAAAGACTAAAAATAGCGAACCCACCATTTTCCATCTAATTTTTGATCGTTCATATAATAACTTTATATAACGATACCAATATAAAAAAGAGCGAGATAGTAATGCATCTACATACTTAAAAATACGAGGAAAATATTTGAAAACGGAGGCTCACCATTGTGTAAAATTAAGTACGGATGTATAATATTTTAATTCGAAAATCGGATTAGAAATTTTTTCATATCTTTAATATTTTCCCAGAGAAGTAATTCCACTGGGTCAAACTTATTATGAGCATTCAAATTTTAAGAAGATTTCTTATAATTCATAACTTATATTTCAAGCATTTTTAAAGATGATGCAGTCGCAATAACTTGAAAATCCTACGCCTTGCATTGATACTTTAAAACTCAAAACGTAAAGTTAGGTAAGATACATAATATTGTATATGGTTAATAATATTGTATATGATTAGAGAATAGCTTTAAGCCCGTCAAATAGTTTTAGGGAAATGAAGAAGAGATTAAAACACATTTCACTTCGTCTTCTCTCCTAAGTAAATTCATATGGTCGTGTGGTTTGTGTTATTTTTTATATTTTTCTAACAGCTCACAATTGTTGTTTCTTTTAATTTGTCTTTCATTAAAAATTATAAATTTAATGTGTTGTTATATCCACTGCCGTATGGTCTTGTACCTATCTATAGTGTTTTAATGATGATTAATGATAATAAAATATCATGAATGTTACCTGATTTTGACGTTAAAAGTAGTAATTGATGATATATATTTCAAACTTCATTCCTTCCTCATCATTTTGTAGCAATGTTTTGACTAATGGAGGATCTAATCACTCGATCCATAATCAGCTAGCGTGAAAATTGTGTTAGTTACAATGTTTTAAGGAGAAATGAAAAATATCCTTCTGGATTAAAAATTGGAATGCTCACTTAACTGCACTTGATGAGCAATACGGAAAGCTCGGGAAAGGGCAAGGGGAAACATGTCATCCAACTTGTATGCTTGCGAAAAAAAATCCTTCTCCTCGCTTTTAAACGCTCCATTTGACATTTTCCACAACCACTCACGTGTCGAATCCACTTCTAGGCAATTGGGACACGTGTGTTTATCGGAAGCGATCAACAGCAGCGTTCTTTCCAAATGGATTACAGCGGCTGTCGCAACTGAGCAGCGCGCGTTGCCAGGAACATCTGCTGCGGACATGAATCGCTTCCCTTATTTTCGCGAAAAAAAGATGTCAGGGGTACGTATGGGCGGACCTGACGTGTCGAGTGCTATGACAATCGTATGGTTAATAAGTGAATCGATGGAACACTCGGTGAGGCAGAAAAAAAGAGTCAGGTGGTTAGGATGGATGGAGCGAGAGAAGAGACTTGACGATATGTTTTATGTAAGGGTTGCGGGCAACGGAAGGGAAAGGGAACTGGCGATGGAGTTGCTCAGACGCTGTAACATCCTCGTCGCTTAGAAAAATCAATCGTTTCCCGTGATTCTTTTGTCTGACAAGATTGAAGTTAGGTCGGTCCGATGGAATTTGTGCATCGATCTCTTGACAACTAATAGAACACAATTACATTGAAGCCTATGGGAAAAAAGTCAGAATCGTGCTACAAAATTGATGAAGGATAACATGTTTAATTTCTGGCTCCTTATTCATTTATGTTCTTTCAGTTTTCACAAGAAGTAGTTTTCCCTTTAACAGGCGGCTTATTGTATGTAATTTCTCCGGCGTTTTATTTATCGCTACTATTTTCAAATTTGCTCCGCATAGCATTATTAAGAAAATATGACACAGATTCATAATCCATCTCAAATTTAGGAAATATTTCATAAAGGAAACGAAAGAAGTGCAGGTAGAAATACCTTAAGATATAGGAATTATAAAATAGTTAACATCTACGACAGTAATTTTGTATCAATTATGGCAGGGGTGGAGAACTTGTTTTCATCAAGAGCTTGTTTCTGAAATCACGATGCTGCTATCATATTGGGTATTGTCCACATTTAAATTGTCTGGAAAAATTTCTCAGTAAAATGAATTCAAGTCGAAAAAAATTAATTTTGGATGCCATTTCTACTTGAAATGATCGATGAGATTTAAAATTAAAACTGAAATTTCTGTAAATGCGAATTGTCAAAAGCACACACCCCAACCGAAACAGTACAAAATGTGTACAGACGACAAACTTAAAACGGGATACACAATTTATCATGTACCCACATTCCAGAAAATAACCACCCTATAAATATAACAAATAATAAAAGCATTTAATGACGATAGAAACTTAGACGCTTACAAAAGTTTACATTTTCAAAAAACAGAAACAAGGTTTTCAATTTTGACAAAGGTTCCATCCCAAATTCCCCATTGTACCAACTGCTTACTCAAAAACACCCCCACCATCCTAGCCCTCTTCGGCACCCGGAATTTTGGTCTGCGGTGATTTGGTCCGCGGCGACTGGGTGCTAAGATGATTTAGTAACGACACGCGATAAATTAGCTGTTGGGCAAGGCTGAGATTTATCATAATTAATTTTCATTGTTATTGCTGGATAGACTGCAATAATTTTGATAGTATTTAACATTTTGTTAATTAATAATTGGAAGTATGCCTAACTGGAATCGGAGCGTGCAATAGGGGAGGAAAGCAGTTATCCGGACGTAAGAATATGACAAAAGTATTGTTTATTTATAAATTAAAGTCTCTGATAAACAAGGAATACGCATCTCGAGATAAATGAGTGTTGTTTCATGAGCCGTAGATATTATACAAAACTCATAATAGACGATTAACTAAAATATATGTTGTAATCAGAAGATTCATAAAATTACCATTAAGTGCGAATGTAAAATTAATCAATTAACAAGAACTATAACGTTCAATTTTTTTAGTTTCAAGTACAAATATGCCATAGAAACTAGTGTAGAGACGCTGCGATGTCATAGAATAATATTATTATTGTCAACTCACTTGATTAAGTTATATAATTATGATATATGAAAACATACGAGCATACGATACATTAATTCTAGGAAAAATATTTTAATAATTGCTCTAGAAGAAGAGCAAAGTAGAGGGCTTATCCCCATCACAGGGAAATAGCATGACAAAATGTCATTATATTAAGAGTAATTTCATTTGAAATTCTGTCAGTTATCATTTTCAATGCTATAGAGGTGGTTGTCAGTATTTCTAATTAAACAATAAATTGATAATTGTAAATAAACAAATAATGTATTCTAGAGTTGCATTGGAAGGGCTTGCGTGTTCCTATGACCTAGAGAGCGTAACTGGCGGGATCTATGTTCCTGGTAGGGTCACCCATGCCAGAATGGTCAACAGGTAGGGGCCAGACGAAAGGTAGTCCACGCAGTGTCTGTACCTCAGTGAGGCGGCTGCAAAGGCGTCTGTACCCCAGTGGGGCGGCCATTATGGGTGATGGTGGTGTCACGTTAAGAGAAAGGTTGAGGAAGGCAATGGGAAACCACCTCGACTAC
>KZ308654.1:976437-1106655 GCA_000376725.2 Ladona fulva
TAAATACTGCCGACGACATTTAAACGAAATACTGCCGTCATCCGTGGTTAAACAAAGAGATAACTCACTATAACAGTATTCCACATATTATGCTATCTGTCAGATTGACAAAATTAATATAACATAGTTTTTAGGTTAAGTTTAGTAGTGAGACGCGCTCAGTTGTCGCAGGCGCTCAGTTGTCCGGCCACGCTTCAGTATACTCCCTTGTCATGGACAATTGACAATCTTAAAAGAAAGATGATTTCCAGAGTTTTCTTTTTCAGTTGTCGCGCGCTCAGTTGTCGCGGAACCATACTGAAGGCCGGAGTAACACTTATATACTAGTAACCCTCATATAATCAACTTACAACCACTTACTATGCAGAAATTTTCGAATTTACCACCGTTTTTGGATACAATATGAACTGTGTGATCTCACTAATTTGTCAATTTTGAATCGAGAATTACGCGATAGGGGCCAATGATATTTAAAAACCTTTTGAAAATTGCAAATCGTGAGTAATTTGTATGTTAAACTGAGTAAAGCAATACAATTCAATCTTTGATCACCTCTCAGCCAGGAAACTGGGAGTTCGTGGTCTCCCAAAGTCCCGCATTTGAAAGACGACAGAAAAGATATTGCGATAAATATCTAGTGACACCAGCGCAATTCTTGCGTCTAATTCTGTTGCCTTATAATAATGCCATTATTGTTTAGTTCTAAATCTGCGTAAAAAATAAGAGATATGATGTGGTAGCCTATTCTTTCACTCAGTATGTGAAAGAAGTAAGTTGCAGCTTTCGGAGGACATTTGCATATTGCTAATTACACTAAGTTTTTATTCCATCGTAGCGTCTTTTATCTCCATCATCTCGATTCAGTAAGGTAGCTACGTTGTCGTAAGGGGTGGGGGGTGTGCACATTAAACTTCACTCAACAGCTGGCTCCAAAAGGAGATTTGGAGTGCCGTGAGATGTAATTATTATAGGGAACGTAAAGCTGAGTTATGAAAGGGCAAATAGCTTTTTTTTAGCTTTTCTTTGTTCCTGGATACTAAGTGTTATTTCCTAATTTATCATGCCTCAAAAGTATACAAGATAGCCTTTATTTCTCACAAACTTTACTTTTGTGATCAGGACATTGATGTTTTGAAATTTACTTATTTTTTCGGAACATTTCAGATAAATTCAGTTCCTAGTAAAGTTTGAGTTATTTTGTAGAAATTTCCAGTAATATAAACAATTGTATAAATACAGGTGCATTAAATCTACCAGTTAAGTTTAGTACCAGCTTCCTAAGTCGATACATATCTACATTATTCGGAGATGGCATCAAGAGGCTGATAGTATCCGGCAGACGCATTTTTGTATGTCTGCGAACAATTTATTAAGACGAGAAAGATAAAATACTTCTAAGTTTTTGTAGAAATTTTGTTTTAATTTATTATAAATAAATGTTAATTTATATTATAAGTCATATGTCTTTTCTGAATGTATGTTAACGAAAATAAATTTTACCTGTTATCTCATTGGAAACGGGTAAATTTCAAAATGTGAATGCCCTAGTCACTTAAGCAAATTTTGTGTGGAATAATTACCATTTTCTATACTTTTGAGAAATAAGCAATCAGGAAATAAAACTTACTACCCAGGAACAAAAATTACATAATGTTATGTTTAATACCTTCTTATGCTATATATGTTATTAAAAGTAAATATTCAGCATGGCCTTGTTCCGATTTCTTAATTCAGGACCCTAATGCCTAATTGTTTTGAGATTCCGCACACGTACCTCCGAACACGTAAATCGTAGAAGCGGCTCCGAACATAGTAGAATTAAGATGAGACGAATCTGCCGAAATCAGCAAACCAAATATTGCGTGTCTTTTCTCAGTAATTCATTGCAAACTGAGATGACAATTTATTGCTGAAACTGGCGCTTATGTTATCACAAAAAGTACCAAAAAAATTGCTAAACCCAGAAAAAAATTCGCCATAAAAGTTAATATAAAACGACTTGAGTTTACTGACATAAATATGACGCAATTCGTAATTCATAAGAACTGAAGTATCTGAGCAATCTGACCAGGTACGTTAAAGCGAAGGAGTGTTAGAGGTTTAGATCGATCGATAATCGATTCATACGATTCCATTCCTTCCCCACCTACGAAGGCATTCTTAAATGTCACTTCCGGTTAAGTTGTTAGGAAAGGGAGAGCGGCTAAAGCCTCAGAAGTTTCAGCATCAAATTTTCCATCAGAGACGACAACCAGGAAAGTCTGCCTTAGAAAGTGCCTTAGACAAGAAATATTTGGATCGAGACTTTAAGCAAAGTTTTAAATTGAAACATATAAACCTCGCGTATTTCATTTTCTATTTACTACTTATACGACTAAGTATTTTTTATTTTCTCTTAAATTCTTATATATATAACTCCGGTATCATCTTAAGGTATATAATATTGATATATAATTACGTCTGAGCTTGCGTAAGCATGTTCGTATAAAACTTGAGAACCAGAGTACTGATTCAGACCTTTACCTACAATCAATTGAACTCCCAGATAGCCAAGTGGGTTACGCGTTCAACTTCGGTGAAAGTGGTCCCGGCTTCGATTTCCGGTGGGGGCCAAAGTGCGATATGACCTCAGCTGTCGAAGCACTTTTAACAATACTTCTACTACTACTATAAAATTAAATGTCAAGCTTGCGCGGGCAATAAAAAAATTATCTGCCATATCGTATCAGTTTTGACCCTAAGAGGTTCAAAATGCCCTCCCTGAAAAATGTAAATGAAGTTCATTTTCATAACGTGTTCGTTTATTTCTGAGAGGTATACATGGGTTATTATCATTTTCAGGCACTTTCACACTGTCACACACAGACAATCGGAGCAATGAAACAAATGAGTGTAAATTACAATCACGATTAACATTACAAATACGAAATAAAGAGAGAACATTTTATCTGCCAGTTATTTATTATTAGAACGGAGAGAAACCTTTTGGAAATCCTCCTTTTGGGAGTAGTCTCTTGTGCCATTGATAGTTATAATAACGCCATTAAGCAAAATGGTTGCAAAATTGAACATAAAAAACACACCAACGCAAAAACTCATGTCAAATGCAAACCTATCATCTTTTAAAATTGTGTCATTCGGAATACCTTGTGTCTTTACTGTGTTCATTCTTTGGGAAATTTCAGCCGGACATTGTAAAACGTTCCTCGACTTTGCTTTTAATGTTCTAACAAAAGGCAAATGGATAGCAAAACAGTCATTAAATATATATTTAATAATATAGAAAGTAAAATTATTATAATAAATGTATGTCTGGCGTCATTCATTCCGTTTTAGAACCATCAATGAAGGAATGCGTATATTTAGAATTTAGAGCCCAATTTTTAATTCTCTTGACAGAATTTGTTGGATGATTTAATATTTAGCTATCATGAAACAGGAAGGAACTTCAAGAAGGCAATTTTAGGGCAAATGATCATACTAAGAGTTAGAAGAGTAATGCATGCACATGCATCGCGAATAAAATGGAATGCGGGGCTCATTTAGAGGACTCAAGGGATTACTAGCACCTGAAGAGAATAAGAATCACCACGCCAGAGCAGGGGTGTCCAGGTTTCAACCTCTAGGGCAGTGCTTTCTGACTGGTGGGATGCCTTCCACATGAGGTACTCACGAGCCTGTGTGGTGTGACTAGAGAAATTGATGTCGTTTTATTCGTTTTTCTTTTTATATTTCTAATATTTTGTTTAATTGCAAATAAGTCTTCCTATAGTTTCACCGCTCTCCGTCCATGAACTAAGTATACGTAAGATATTAAATTAGACCAATCAGTAAAATGGAAATTATGCGTATTGGTGAGACTTGGTTGTCCTCAAGACACAGAAATTAGGACTTGAAAGAATAAAAGGCGAGAAACGGTTCTCTAGAGTTCTACATTTGCTATTATAAATACGCAACTGGTCGGATATAGTGAAATTTCGCACTTAAATATTACATATAAATTTTAAACTTTTAAATTTAAATTCAATGATAACACAGGAGACTCATGTGTGCCAACAGGTAAGGACATTCGATATCTAGGGATCACCTTCAGTAATAATTTAAAATGGGCAAGTCATAAAGAGACCTGTAAAGCGAACAGAACTCTTAACTTCGTAATCAGAAACCTTAGTAAATGCAGTAGGGAAGTTAAAGAAAAGGCATACTTAATGCTTGTTAGGCCTATGCCTGAGTATGGCTATAGCGTCTGGGATCCTCACCAAAAAGGCCTTACAGACAAATTATAAAATGTACAGAGCAGCCAGGTTCGTTTTGGGCAGATATGGGAAGACGGATAGTGTCACTGCAATGATGAAAGAACTTGGTTGGGAAAAATTAGAACCGAGACGTAAAACTAAAAAGGTTAGGAAATATATATAAAACTGTTACTGGAAAGCCTTCCTTGAAAGAATTAAATAATAGACTTGGAGAACCGGGTAACCTTGGGAGAAAGGACCACAAGCATAAATTTGCTACTCTTAAACAGAGAACAGATATCTGCAAATATTCATATTTTAGTCGGGGAATAGTAGAATGGAACAATTTACCTGAAGAAGTTCTCGACACTTTTCCCCTTTCTGCAATGTATTTATTAATAGAATTAAAAAGGCTTTGTACAAAATGTAATATTAATTTTGTTTAATATGTAATAGAAAAATTTGTCTTTAGTAAATATTGTAATAACGTTGCAAATTTTATATTTTGTAATTTTTAAATTTTATAATTGTATTGTATTAGTACTGCCTTCGGGAGGTTTTGGGGGGTTTTCCTCCCGATTACCAGGCAGTACCTTATTTTTCATCTCCCCGCCAACAATGAATACCACCTGGCCTGGTACCTATTAGTAGTCTGAAAGAATATAAATAAATATAACTGTGAGAGAATTTACCCTCCATACCACTATGAAAAAATTTTAAATATTAATAATAAATCGAAAATCGGACCAGCCATATTTTATTGCCGTAATATTTAAAATTAGTATAGATAGTAACTTTAAAGAGTAGTTCAAAACCAAGCTTTACCTTTTTCCGCAGTTATCTAGCTTTTGGGGTAAGATTGCATGAAACTTTCAAGCGAGAATTAGCTACTTGGCCGAACGGATTTGGGGAAAACGCCATGGGTTGGACACCCCATATGAGATTCAGATTTATACCCCGCCAGCCGCCAGTGACGTACGAGTAAGGTGAATTAACACCGTACCTAATCTACCCTATTAGCTTCTCTGTTGCTTTATGGAAAGAACGATCTGCTGTAGCAATTAGTTCTTTGCAAAGCTTTGTCGATGCCTCTCGGAGATCGCGCTCGTTTTTTACTGTAATTAAAATATTATCTAACTCGCCTAAAATTTCTGAACCGATGAATTTTTCGAAAATCTTCTGTTAGTAATCAGATCTTCTCACCTGGAGCAAGTTCCACTCGAGTGATTTTATCATAACCGAAACGCTACTGTCGAACCTGAAATATCCATTTACCAAACGGGCTGCTATACGTTGAACCGTTTCTATTTTTGAGATTAACCCTATTTTATGAAGATCCAAATTGCGCAGCAGTATTTCAGACTAGGTTGAACAGAGAGCAATTTCTTTGACTCTATATTATGATCATTAGACTATGATTAGACTCTAGATATGACTTACACTATGATTAGACTCTAGATGCATCCCCTTAAGGTTCTACATGTTAACCTATGCACTCTATTAGCTTTTCTCGTAGCATCTCGGATGTGGGAAAATGCATCATCGGAACGGGTTTTGAAGACGTCCTGACAAAGGATAAGATGGTAATACAAAGTAATATTTGCCGCTATAAATAACCCTACGTGACTTTTTTGCTAATAAAGATGACTTAGTATGTCTTCATATGAATAAAGCATACGTTACCAACGTTACGGTGCGAGCAAATGTAGCAGCAACCATTCCCCTTTTCCTCTGGAGAAAAAGAGATTACTTATGGAAACGTGCGATGATATATTTACTCCAAACATAATGTTTATTTGAAAACTCTCTTTAGTGGTGAGACAGGTTTCTTAGGTGGACGAAGTAGATTAGAGTGTGGGAAGAAAGAGCCCCCCCCCCCCCCAAGAGAAAGAACCCCCCTGCCACACGCCGAAAGGCGGCTTGCAGGGTACTAATGTAGATGTAGAAAGAGATATCGTCAAATGGGTCAGTTCAAATCGTGAAAGAGAGTGGGGGAATGTGTGGGGAGGAAGAAAAGGAGAGGGTATAGGAGGAGAGGGGACGATGGGAGGGAATGAGAAAAGAAGGGTATTAAATAAAGTGTGCGGGGAGGCTGTTGAATACGCCGCGGGACCTCCTTCGTAATTTGATCCGCGTTTTTTTCCACTTTCCTCCCTCGTTCTCCACAAATCTCTTTACTGCGGATTCTCCAAACCTCGAGTCCTCATCGCCTTCCTTCACCGTCTGGAAAACGGATTTCTTGAAATATGAAGGTGTTCTCGCAAGGCATTAGGGATGAAGTCTTCTGGTTCCTCCACCATCGGTGGAATATCAGGCAAGGGTCACAGTGATGCACATAGAGAACATGAATATGGGAATCCAAATCGGGTTGTGCACTCTCCTAGTTAAAAATTTGAAGTATTTATCATCGATTCATAGGAAAGTTAACCCAGAGCTGAATTCTAAAAAAAATTATTTTCTTATGTAGGTTCTATCGTGATTCTTTTTCATCTCGACGAATGAAGTATTTTTCATTTGTCTTTTGTTACAGGTTCATTTAATTTTGTCTGTGTTGTTTATGGCTGTGATAATATGAAGGCTACTGAGGTTTGGATGATATTGCTTCTTGCTCACTTTCATAGTAAAGTGTTTTTCATTGGCTAATTGTGTTGTATTTGCGTGGATTTGTTGTACACGTAGCACTCTGGCTCAGTATGAGAAGCATGGTCAAATCATGGTCTGATTTCCTGATCTATGATTCCTTTACTTCCTTTGCTGCCATTCCCTTGTGTTTTCTTAATTAATAGTTGGTGTTGATTATAGCAGAAAGATGAACTTTTCATAAGTACATTTAATTCTCTTTATTCCTTTTGCATTCTGTAACTCTTACTCCATTTCTTGATTTTTGGCAGCAATTTTTGCGGCTGCGGCTCAAACGTTACGTTTTCACGAGTTTCCTTCGTTGGTCACGATTGAACGTTAATGGGTACAGATTGCTTCCCTTCAGAAAATATTAAAATTCACAAAAATAACGTAATTTTCATAAAAGAGAGATGTGTGATAAATCTCTTTAATGTAACATGAGACCACTCTTCCAGGCCACATTTACCATGTATCCGTCACCTATTTCTTTTTCATAAAAGAGAGATAAGTGTGATAAATCTTTTAATGTAACGTAAGGCCACTCTTCCAGGCCACATTTGACCATGTATCCGTCACCTATTTCTGGATCTTTTTAGAGTGGCTACTCTCTCTAGCTAGATATAGAACATTTATCCATCATCTAAAGGCAAAGCCTTTTCGCTGCAGCTAGGAGATCCTATTTTCTACCATCCTCTTGAGTTCATGGTATGAATCCACCCTTATCCTTGTCTGAATGTCACGTACGTACTTTCTTTTTGGTCGTCGTTTTCCTGTTTTTATTTCCACTTCTCCCTCTAAAACTACTTCGATCAGCTTTTTATGTCTCAGTACACATTCATCTCCATCACATTCACCAATTGTCTCACTTCCTTCCCTTGTTTTATGGCTTCGACATTTGTTTTCCTTTCCGTCCAACTAATTTTTAGTATTTTTCTTCATATCCAGATTTCTGCTGCTTCCAATTGGGTTATCTCAGTGCTCCCGAGAAATGTTTCGCAAGTTTTTTCCTTATTGTCAAATGTATATTTGGGATGATTGGAAGGTTTCCTTTGTCATGGAAGGCTAGTTTAGTCAGTGCAAGCCTTCTCGTGGAATATGATAATTACAATTCAATTTGTAAAATAGGAGTCCACAAAGTGAGATGTAGTAAATTCAAAAAACTATGCATGAAGTTAGCTTCCTATGTGAAAATTTCTCCACAGAATTTTTCATAGAATAACTCTTCAAAGACAATCTATGGAAACTCAACTTCTACAACGTTATCATAAATAATACACATATATAGTAGTACGACATTACTCGAAAAAAGTAAATTAAGGAATTTATAAAAGTGCCCCAACATGCAGTTCTAATTCACGATAAGGAGGCCTCAGAAATGTATGCTTGCTGTCTATTCTCCCAGAATAATAGATAAATTTCTTATCAGTCCGTGGAGTGAGAGCCAATGTAATGAATTGGGTTTTGTGAAGCCGTTAGCTATTATTATTCTAGGGTGAGATAATAATGTTTTATTTCGATATTTAACACTGTCTCACTTTCGAAATTACTTGCTTTAATGATTTTCTGTGATAAAAATATGGCAGATTTTCGTCTGCCTGAAACTCGTTAGGAACTATTTCTATCGGATTTAGTAAATAGCGTGCTCTAATGTGATGTTTTTCAATCACTTCTTAAGGAGTATTATAAAACGGAAACTCCACCGCACTCGAGAGCGGAATGTATTTTATCTACAGAGCGGAAGCGTAGTTTTTGTTTTTTCGGAAGCATTCTCTTCTAAAAAAATTAATATGAGTACTTTTATTGTTGCCAGAAAATTACGAAAATTATATTTTCCTTCTCTTATATCACGTGGATGTGGAAAAGGGTTTTTAGGAGAGATGTATCTAGTTTGAAGTACTCTCAAAATTTTGAATAAAATTTATATTTTCATTTCAATTAGAAAGGTTCCATGCATTTAAAATGCATCTTTTATTTTTCATTTTCAAGGAAGCTTATCGGATTTGTTGAGAACAAGAATAGTGATGATACGGATGAGAATTGATTTCTCAACTGAACTATTGTTCTTAACATCTGCATATAAGTTGCATAAGTTATCTTCACCTGTTCCTTTATATGCATGCAGAGCCGTAGTGAGGGCGAGGCAACCGAGGGCGAGGTCCAAGCGCCCAGGGCGCAAGCTCGTACGGAGACGCCAAATCGAAGATGAGGTGTACTGAAATTGAAACCTATTCGAAAAATTGTTCTGTTAATTATCTAAACCAGAAAATGTACATTTATCGAATGAGGTTTAATTTTAATTACGTGAAGAAAATTAAGCAGATAGTTGCTTCGGATATTATTTATATGTAATTATTATTTATCAAATTGGATATTTTTCTCTATGCAAAACCGGGAATTTTCTCCTTTGCATAAATCAATTTTAACTATTCCTAAAATAAAAGAAGTAACTTTTCTTTCTAACAAATCTCCATCAACATACACAAAACCTTTGTCATGAAAATTTTTAGGTACTATTGAATCTAATAAAATTTTAATAACTCTTTGAAATACAAATCTACCTAATTTGAGGAAAATAATAATGAAAGCTACTCTCTATACAATGATGAACTGCAGAACAAATAATTTGGCGTTAACAAGGAATAGTATTAATCAGTAACTGAAAGGGAAATCTGAAGTTTTTGGATGTTATCTAATTATATGATTCCATTACTAAGGCATTTCCCCTAAATAGTTGATCATATTACAAATCTCTTTTATACTTATCTCCTCAAATCCAAAATGTATTCGAATTTATCAGTATTTTGTACGATTAGGTAAAGAACAAGAGACTTCTAGCAAATTCGAATAGCGAAATACACTAAATTATTTTGGATGGTACTTGTCTGACTATAAGGTCAATAAAAAACCTTAGTGCTTTGTTTTATCCAAGTTGTCAATTTAAAAGTAACGTGTTTGCTTTTACTGTCGTAAAATCACAAATGGGAGAAAAGTTTCAGACATAACTCAAAAGAAGGTACAGAAGGAGTATAAAATAATAAACTTAAGAATTGAAGCTGAATAGTAAACTTAAGAGCTCAAGCATATAATAATACTCCTGATATGCATGGTAAATTAAACCGTTGCAAGTAATTTATTTTGAAACGTAACTCTATTTTAAGATTCATATTATGTACTAATAAATCTCTTTATTAAGCTTGCTTCAATTCGACTGAAAAAATAGTAGTTAATCTATGAGATTCTTGTTCAGCAAACATGTCTGCTGCAAATATGCAAGAAAAATAAAAATCTGAAGCAGTAAGCATTTGTTTTTTTAAATATCCCTTTGAAACTACAAGCTTATCTTGCACTAATCGTTTTATAGCTCCAAAATCTTCTCTGCTTAGGGTGCAACAGTCGTCTCTTAGGATTGGAATGCATTTTATGTTAACTGAAAGGATAATAGCCTGCATTATATACCACCTTTACAGTCTAACTTTTATCTACTACTGTTTTTTAAACATTCGATAAAAATATTAACATGCAATTTTTCTTCCTTGTAAGCCAGTAGTAGTAAACATCGCACATAGGACTCTACTTTTAAATGAAGTGCGTTTCTGAAGATTTCATATAATAGAGTATGTATTGACCCAAGTAAAGCAAGAAATTTTATTCCTCTTTCCAGTTAGTGTAATAACAGCTTTGAGGGCAACGAAAGTAAAAGATATTCGTGTTAACAAGCAGAGTAATTAACATGTAACATTATATAACATTACATTAGTATTAACTACAAGAGTAATTAATTGGACCCTCTTACAAATAAGCTGACGTAAACGTGAACATTCTAGTTATTTTTTTAATATTAACGTGAAAAGCATATGCCCTGGAATATTTACGTTTAAAATTTCTTAGATCTTGAGGGATTTCGCCTTTCGAATGAAGTTTTTCCTTCGTTGTGAAAAATGCACCACTAAATTTTTAAAAGGCGAGTTTATCAATTAATTTTTAAATGAGCGACTTCACGTAACTCGATCTTTAAATAATATGAAAAGTGTGAATGATTTTGGAAATATGTGACGACGACGGTTAAAACGCCTGAAATTTTATCTTTCATACTCGGTAAACTGAGATTGATGCCGTTAAATTGAGCTAGCGAAACTTAATCTGTTATTTCCTATACGACCTGCTCTAATATGATTTCAATGATCGTCAGAGGCAAAACATTTTGCTTTAAATTTTCAGATTATATTTGCGGAGTTTCCGAGACACCTTCTATGAGGTATGGGAGACCAATTTTGGGAAAGAAATGGAAATTCTTCAATAAAGTTAGAGCATGTTTTAGTTGATAATAAGGCTCGCTGTCTCACTTACGTACTTAGTGCAAGGATAGAACAGATCCCTTCATTGAAAGAGTAATGAAACTTTTATTACTAGAATATGTATGCGAGCATGAATAAAAACCAATGAAATACAGTGGAACAAAATTATGGAAAACACACGTTCCTTCGTAAGAGAGAAGATGGTTTCTCTGGCCTCACGTGAGAACAGAAGGAGACATGTTCGTGATCATACGGGAAGATCAACGAATGGCACAGATGCCTATCGATGCAACTCCGGTAAACCTTTCACCATGAGTCACTTTCGGTGAAGAAGAAAATGAAAGACTATTTATCTTCCGGAAAAATGCAAGGATGCAGGATAAGGAAACAGCTGAACGGGAGAAAAAGGAAAGGAGCAAAACTCTAAAAAATGGTGAAACGCGAAAAAAAAACCTGCGCAAGGAAAAAGGCGACTCGAACTGATAGAATTGAAATCCGTTGAATGCGACACCGAGTTCTTCTTTGAAGTGAAGTCGGAGACGAAAATGAAAGTTAAAAAATTTATGCGGGTAGGAGTATGAATAGCCCAGAGAATGCTCCGCAAATTGGTATTCAAGTCAGTCTGCGGAATTCCCGAGGGATGGGTAGAGAAGAAAAAACAGCTTTAATAAAGGGAGTGTTTGAAAAAGAGGAGTGGAGACGCTGTCTTCTCGATTCACTGGTAAATAACCTAAAACCCTTAAGGCAACGGAGATCGTAGAGAATGCAACGGGGATGTGGGAGGAATCAGGTGAGATTGGTAGCGAGGGCGGGACCGAGGAAACCGTGGATGTATTTATCGGGAAAGCGATAGTGCCTCGGGCCGTTTTCCGAGCGTATTAGATATTTCAAAAGATAGGAGGAGTGGGACGAAAGAAGAGGATAAAAGAAGAAAAGGTGAGAATGAGAATCGAAGGGAGAGGTGGAAAGTGAAAGACGGGGACTGAATAAGAGATGCTCGTGGAATGGAAGCGAGGCTCCCGTTTAATTCTTGCGGCGGAGAAACAAATGGAAGAATGAAATGCACTGAATGGGAGATAAGAAGTGAAGCACTGCGGAATGTTTAAGAGAAGGTACGAGCGTACCGTATTCATATACCAGCCCTCCAGCATTCGCTGGTTCAGCATGCTGGAATTAGCATTTTAGAATCAGCAGAGAATTGGTCAAATAAAGGATTCATAGTGAAAGCTTGAAAAGACATAAATGGAAGGATACGAAATCGCATTCGTTGCGAAACCCGTAAGCTTTAGTTACTATCAAGAAATCTTATCGATCGGAATTTGTTGGGATCCTTTCTTCTTTTCGCTTGTAATCTGTTGTTATCCGTTATTATATTTATGTCATTTCATATTAAGTATATGTGACTTATTAGTTATTCACCTATTCTATAGATCAGATTACTCTCTCTTTCCCCCCTTTTCAGAGTTACACCATTGTTCATACATCCGACGAGGGACGCATGTACCAATATACCATCACGAGTGACGAATCAAATTTGTGGAATATCACCTACATCACCCACTACATACAGTGCATTTATCACCTCTGTGTTTTCGCAGTTTCTTCGACCCCCTTCTTGTGTGGGTGTTGTCCTGCATCGTGGGTTTTTCTCCAAAAACCTTCAGTTGAGGAGTTTTTCCCCACAACCCAAATCTTTGTGTTTTATATGTATCCATATTTAGTTATATGTATTAGTTTATATTTGCAATATTTTACGGTTTTAATAAACTGTTTCTAGAATTTTTCTTTTACTCATGTTTGAAGTATTGTTGACATTTTTCTTTACAAAAATTAAGTTAATTTTAGTAAATTATTTTAGTTATTAATGTAATATTAGTAGTAATAAAATGTAATATCCCCAGAGGGTAGGTGGAAGAGAGGCCATTTTGGCCTAACCTCGACGAAAGAATAAATAATAATAATTATTATATTTGCTAGAATATCTTGAATATAATGGCAATTCTTTCGAGTTGGATAAACTTTTATTATGTTATTATTATAAAAATGCAGTAATAGCATTTTTAAAAGAGCTTCGCCAGCTTACATTAATTCGCGCAAATGGGCTCCCACCGGGAATTGAACCCAGGACGGCTTTTATCAAAAGTTAACGCGTTACCCACCATAGCTGTCCGGTTGCCATATAAACATGTACAGTGGTAACTCGACTCACGTACTTAATCCGTTCCAGTTTCAGCTTCGTAACACAATAAATTAATATCGAATAACCTAGTTTTCCGTAGTATCTTTCCGGCTCTCGAAATTACGTTCGCATCTAGAGGTGACACGGTAAACCTTCCTACCAGCCCAAATATATATTTGACAATAACGAAAAAAATTGCGAAACATTTCTCGCGAGCTCTTTGCTTTACGGTTGCGAATTTGAAAATTTATCAAAGACTGAGATAACTCAATTGGAAGCAGCAGAAATGTGGATATGGAGATGAAAGCTAAAAATTAGTTAGACAAAAAGGAAAACAAATCTCGAAACAAAGGAAGGAACTGGTAAATGTGATGGAGATGAATGTGTACTGAGACATAACAAACTGATTAAAGCAGTTTTAGAGGGAAAAGTGCTGGGAAATTGACGTTAATTTTAACATACGTTGAATGATAAGGAACGTGTTCTTGCTATGTTAATTTTTAAAAGACGACTGACCTTGAAGAGCGGGAATGCATCACCTAACAAACTAAGATCATTATTGAAAATCTTTGATGTTACGTAACCATCACACTTACTTACTAATAATGTTTATTGCACAAAATATCAATTGCACAAAAATCAATTGTACAATTGTTACAAATAATACATGAAGTTGTACCAAAGAAATAGTAATAAACATTAAATTTAGGAATAAATCAGTAAGGTCCACCTGAGTCAGGCTCATCGGATGGCTCATCAGGTGGTTTCTGAGTTTGTACAATGCATAAATAAAATTACCATTCAAATTAAATTATAAAATAATGCATAAATAAAATTACCATTANTATCATTCTATGACATTGCAGCATCTCTACACTAGTTTCGAAGTCAAATTTGTACTTGAAACTAAAAAAATTGAACGTTATAGTTCTTGTTAATTGATTAATTATACATTCGCACTTATGTAATTATAATTTTATGAATCTTCTGATTACAACATATATTTAAGTTTATCGTCTATTATGAGTTTTGTACAATATCTACGACGCATGTCTTACAGAGTAAGTTGCCCTTTTTCAATGTTTTTAGGTGTAACATGCTCTCAGCTTGCTGGTACAATTATCGAAATAATTTAATCAAACGAGTTATAATAACAATTCATTCAAAACGTTGGTGGTATGAATCTATTCGTTATGTGAAAATTGATGAGATGGTTAAAGCTGTAGCTTGGATCGTTTCTTTACATCCGTAAATATGGAAGATGATGATGACGTACGTCTAAATGTTTTCTTACTGTCAATGAAAGTGTTATGTGTTGTGGTAAAATTCTTTTATTGAGCGTGGAGCAATGTAGTTTGTACTCCGATCCTTTGATTCTTTCCGTCAAATTCTTTTGTTGTAGAGGTATATACTCTCCGTATATCTTTTCATTCACTTTCTTGGAATGTAACGTAATGAAAAAGTATTGTCCTTGTAGATATTAAACTCCCTTCAGGGACTCCATATTTGATTAACTTGGAATTACTGAAATACTTAATAATTACTTAAACCTATTTTTGGATAAAAACGGAAATATGCCCGGTAATTAAAAGCAGATTTTCTTACCTTCTCCAAGTCTTAATTTGAAAGTTATTAAAGATGAAGTGAACCTACCTTTTAAACCTACCTTCCCACTAAAAACCTACGATCGTGTTCTTATTTTTGGTTTGGGAGATCATGGCGATTAGTTGTTATTTAGCATAAAGTAAAAGTTCTTCTCAAAATCCACAGTTTTTGGCCTGTTTCGTAAAAATTATGAGAGACAAATAAAAACACAACTTTTACATGTTACAACAGAATACACACGTTTTATATAAGACAACCCAATGATGACTCAAAGGGTTGAAATCTAGGTTATGGCAGAGAAAAATTCTGTGATAACGCGTAAAAGTTGTTTTTTATTCTTACCTCATTAGTAGCAATATTTCTTTTGAAAAAAATCGAACCCATACGCAATGAAGGTAACTAATAGTTATTATAAGTTACTCACTGATGTGCTGGCTGATAATAGCTGGAGGTAGTAGCATAATCTGAATAAGTTAAATATCTCGAAAGAAATAGATGAAGTTACTAGGAATAGATTGATTGATAATATTTTGGGTTTTTTATCTACATAAAATGAAACAAAAGTCCATTTTTTATGGTGAGATATTTATAATTTCACATACCTTTCATTGCGACAGTTTAAATAATGCGTATCATTTCGAAACAATACTGAACTAGTAGAAGTTTACGTATAAACACCCAAACTTGCCCGTTTTTTTTGAAACATTTTTGAGATTTACTTGTAAGTTATTATTCTGTAATCACGAAAATTCGTAATAACATACCCGTAAGGAATAGAAAGAAGTACCAAAATTATTCTCCGATGGAAATGTCTGCTTTTCATAAAATCTATCTTAGAATTATCTCCTTTAAAATTATATAAGATAGTGAGTAGAGTTAAAATCATGAGAAGAAATCTTACTAGGAATCTCGTTTATTTTGTTAAGTAAAAACTTTATTAGGCACACCTAAAATTTTCTGTTCCATTAAAAATGTCTCGACCATTCTGAAAAAAAGTATCCCATAAGTTAAGATCGTTGCAGTGATTATAAAATATATAGAGAACATATGGTGAGAATTAAACTGAAGGACATCTTTAGCACGGAAGTGATATCGTAATTTCTTCGGGCAAAAACATGGTGAACCTCTTTCACTTACTTTTTTGGCTTTGTTGTTTACTTTTACTCATTCAGGTAAATAATATGAGACGAAATGCCTAAATAAACACTATAATAATAAAACTGTTAAGATTAAGCTAGCAAAGAAGTTGGAAGGTTTAGTAATAGCTGCTAGAAGAAAGAGAAAGAAAAATCTTGGACATTACGTTAGAAAATTAAACAGGATCTCTATTTTGCTAACCCTGAATAAGGAATAGTATATAGAATGTAGTAATGTATCGCTAGGCACTTTCATTTCATAGGAAGTTTAAGAAGTTGCAGAAGTTGTGGATTCAGTCAAATCTGCCCCTAGGAAACCCATTTTCAAAGCTTGAAATTGCCTACACAAGAACAGAAGGATTTCATCATTAATGAAATCATAAATAAATGAAATGAAATAATTAAGAATTATTATTATCATCATCATCAATAAAATTTATCTGTTTCTGAAATCTTTAAAATTATGCAAAGAAATGGATAATCAGCGTAAACTTAAAATAAAGGTTTGTTAAATCGCAGTTTCATATACATACTCTAAATTTTTATGCTACCTCGAGGTGATGATTATTTGCTGTAACCGGACTTATGTTAATTTAATTAGCGGAGAAAGTACCATTCCCAAGGTATATTGTGAAATATAAGAAAACTTTTTGGTTTTTCAAAACTTCTAAACATCGAGTGCGGACAGTGGGCTAGAATCGAAAAAAGCTGGCCAAAAGGCCAAAAACGGTTTAGAGTGAGGAACGTAAAACTTCGCATAAGTATTCAGAAAAGATTGAATTATGTTGTTCCGCCTTTTATTTTTCGTTATTTGTGCGCATCAGAAAGATACAGGGTGTCNTCACTTTATCTCAAAAATTGGCCGAAAAAGGTGTCCGCCATTTTGTTGCGTAAAATAAGCAGAGGTCTATATTTGAGCACAAAACTATAACGAATCAAAAGATCGGAAACCATACTAAAATATAACATAATCGGTTTTTCCATCAGTTTCCTTTAATCACGTCTGCATCGCATCAAACTTGAATGTTTTTCAGAAAAATCCGAGAACATTCTTTTCTGTGAAAATTTCCCAAGTTTGACACCCTGTATCTTTCTGATGCGCACAAATAACGAAAAATAAAAGGCGGAACAACATAATTCAATCTTTTCTGAATACTTATGCGAAGTTTTACGTTCCTCACTCTAAACCGTTTTTGGCCTTTTGGCCAGCTTTTTTCGATTCTAGCCCACTGTGGTGCGTCTTAAAGTTGCGATTTAAAATGTGTTTTCATAAATCTAGTATCGCTTAAAAAAGTTACTTTAACTATAACGTTCAAAGCTATGAATCCCTTTTCCACGTGCCACTAAACTTCCTTTTCGTAAGAAATATTAATGTTTGCATCGTCCTTTATTGGCACGCCGGAGGCTTACGATAAATAAAGAAAACCCTTTTCATGGTACTTTGCTTTATTAAAGTATTATTGAAATACATTTATCCTATTAGGTATTAATAAATATTGCTATTGCAAGCCTTTCCGGTCGGGTTGGGACACATAACACGGCGAACGGTATGCGTCTCACTATCGCGTTATTATTTTTTCCCTCCAGGTGACTTCCAAAACTTGGGTGCGTCTTAGATTTGAGAATATACGGAAGTATTATATTTCCTTTCTGCACTCTTTCTTAAATAATTTCACAGCGGTCCGAAAGCACTTACCACGCGTAAGACCGCGCAGCATATCCATTTTCTGGGAAGGCAGTACTCGAACAACAAACCAATCGCACCTCACGGAAATAGATACTCGTGAAAAGAAATACCGAGAAAGAACCTAAGCTACTGAAAATAATTGAATACTACATGAATAACTGAATACAAAATAATGAATGGAATAAAATATAAATAACCGAAAGGAAGATTATAAAGATGGTTAATGGAGTAACAGAATTGGTTGAAAGAAACAAGTAGCCTCCATTCGCCAAACCAAATAGGATAGCACTCACGCGAAGGTAAACAGTTTGTGGATAGAAACGATTCATGGAAGGACGAAAGGGAGCGAAAAAATTGAGAGCCACGAGGAGAAACGCTGTGCTGTGAACTGGACGGAAATAAATTACGGTTCCCCGAGAAGCGTACGTAATGGCTTCAGGTGGTACAAATTAGAATTACGGCATAGGGTGTTAAGGGACTTGAGAGGGTCTTCC
Source organism: Ladona fulva (assembly GCA_000376725.2). Classification (NCBI taxonomy): domain Eukaryota; kingdom Metazoa; phylum Arthropoda; class Insecta; order Odonata; family Libellulidae; genus Ladona; species Ladona fulva. Next base: position 994,691 of record KZ308654.1, read on the forward strand.
AATGGATAACGTGCGTGTTTTTTCACGTAGACTTGGCAACGTGTTTTCATTGAGAGAGAAGGAGAGCGGAAGGTAAGTGGGATGGTAGCGGTAGGAAGGATGATGTACGCGGTCCAATGGGTGGGGAAGGCGAGGTCCGCTCGAGGCCATCGAGGTACGTCATGGGAAGAGGTCCAAAGGGAGGTGTTGGGGGGAGGGAGGGATTTTAGGATAGGTAGTTCCGTCCCGCAGAGATGGTGGCGAGATAGAGGCGAAAGAGAAAGTGGTGGACCGGTACGAGGGTCATACAGTCAGTCACGCTTACCCATTCAAGCGTTATATTGAGGGGAAGAGATAATACGAAAGTAGAAATGAAAGCGAGCTTATAAAGTCGAAATGATGAAAGAGAGTGGGCAAAAGTGAAGTAATAAGGAGACATCAACGAGGCGATATGCAGAATAAATTGGGAACAAATGAACACGCTCCAACTTTAGCGGGCGAAGACGCTACGCCCAACGATGAGACTCGAGGTGCAAAGAAACGAGATCCACGCGCTACGCGGTTCCCTTTTTTCAAAGATACGCTATTTTACGTTCAAATGCTGTTAAGCAGACCGACTGAGGAAATATTAACTACTCGTCTTATCTAGTGACACTACTTCCATTTCCAAGTATTTCTTACCTAATGGTTGATTACTGGAGTGATGAGTACTTCACAGAAAGCACTCTGATTGCTAAAACTTTTGATATTATTATTTATTTGATTAAAAGAAACCCATAGACAGTATAAGACCTTTACAATTGATTGAAAACAATAAAACCATCTAAAAATAGTATTCAAATTTAAAAATATACAAAAAACAAATAAAGAATAAAACTATTTTACAACTATAATTTTAAATAAAAGTACAGGTTAAATATAAGTTATACGAGTGAACAATTATACAAATGGATCTAATGATGGAAAAAGAGGTAGAATACTGTTGTACAGATGTGAAAAACGGTAGATAAAGAATCGTTAAGTGATGGAAAGTCGAGGTGTAGAAAAATGAAATAAAGAGTTTAACCTAGTCGGACGGGAAGGGACACGGGGGGAAAAAAAGCTGAAATCAAATCATTAACCCAGTATTTACCCTTATAATAATCTGGAAAACACGAAGGTCGTTGAGCTTTGATTTAGCATTACCTAATATTTAATAATTGTGAAGATTACAATTTTATTTCTTATACTTTTGCTTTTCGTAAAAAAATAGAGTTATTTGTACAAGGAAGCGATGAAGTATTGACGTGAATTTTACATTTATGGCTCCCCATACTTACTTGCTTACTTACACCATACAAATCACTCAATATCAACGTATTTAATGAAATTTACCGTCATGCGAACTCATAGACTTACTCGTGATTTAGTTTTGTCGTGATAATGCTTCGTGTTTTACCGATGAAAGGTATAAATATAAGGATAAAGGAAAGGAAGGTAACTTAGATTACCTGCCCGGAAAGTGGGAGACCTGGGTTCGAGTCCCAGTCGTGTCGCTATTTTTCGTATAAATATAAGTTTATTGCAGCTGAAGAAAATTTTACTACTTACATTACGCTTAATTTCGGGTGCGAATGTCGTAAGGAGAAGTATATTATATAGGATTATCCTAAAAACATTAAAAATCAAATACTAATTAGGCAAGATATAATTTCATTATTTAATTGAGCAGCATGTTACTCAGGTGGATTTTGTTCCATTATCATTGCCTTGTTAAACAGCCGTTTTTACCACGAATTATTTATTTTTGCCAAAAAGCAGGTTAAATATAACTTGAATTACCTTTTAAGGACATTTTAGCTGTTAAGCGCTGAATGATGTATCCCAATAACTCGGTAGGCACATAGTAGAATCGGTAAATTTTTCTTCTTGTCAATTCTTCTTTCAGAAAATAATCTACAGGCGAAGGAAAATGACATTACCCGGATATTACATACTTCCATACGCCCAAAGAGAGTACTATGGCAATCTTTATTTTCATGGTCCACTCCTTATTCGAACCTGGGACCAACAGTTGTAGTGCTATTTCCAAAGTTGTGCAGGGCAAGAGCAGGCAGAAAGGAGTTAAGCGGTAACAGCAAAATATTTCATATTAGTTTTTAAACTAAGTTTTTCAATGTCGCTGATTTCCCATGTGCTCTGCTATTTACTATTATTGTCATATCAACGAATATAATACATACAGTACACCAACTATTATTGTCACATAATACTAATGTCCCAGCTTTCCGATTAGAGAGAACAGATACCAAGAAAAAATCTCGTTATGCTAAAACTTACGCTTTGGAAATATTTATCTAAAATACCTTATTAGACATACTGTCTCTGTAATGTGTAAATCGTCTTTTTTCTTTGTCATGAACATTTTGGAGAATGCATATTTATGTAGCGTTTACCACATGGAAGTTTAAGAAATAATTATCGAATAGCTCCTTCGGTCAATATAAAGATGAATCCGTCTTCTTTATGGTTACACAGTCTTTGGAAAATACAGCTGTAAATGTAGCATACGTATTACGTATATAGTATGTATAGTACGTATATAGAATCTAATAAAAAAGAGTTTTCTTACATTGCAGTTTTTCAGATGTGACTTGGGACATATCTTACATTTAAATTCTAAAAATTAAGAAGCTCTAAATCTCACTTCTAGCTCCTGCTAGCGAAGTCATATAAAAGGCACTAAGGAATTAAGGAAGAAGAGATAACTTTTACTTTGGCGTGTGACAACCATTTGGAAATCCGTTTTCGATACACTTATAGCTAAAGATGAATTGTTGTTATTCAAATTGTTATAGCAATATGTCGGGAATACAAGGAAATGGTAAAAATAAATAGCAGAAACGTGGACTATAAGCGTAGAATCACAGATAAAACGTCAACATGAATATCTCAATAAGTTACAAATTATATTTTTAAAGGAATAACAAGTGTGAAAAATAGCGATATGACTGGGACTCGAATCCAGGTCTCCCACTTTCCGGGCAGGTATTCTAACATGTCGAATATGAAGTGAACACGTCGAATGCAAATATTTTAATGCTTAGCAATTTATGGGCAAAAATTCATTTAAAGCAAACACCATTACATTATTCCCCTCTTTCGTTGATAAAATAATCATAAAAAAATTCTACGTTCTAGATTTAAAAACATTATATCTTCATGAAAGAAAAAAATCTCTTCAACGAAATTAAAGCTTTCAATCTATCACATATCTCTAAAGATATTAACGACTGATTACTTTACAATTGTTCAGGAGTTAGCAATAGCTAATAGTGGGCGTGGGTATTAATCGTGAAAATGTATCTATTCAGAAAAGAACGGTAGGCTCATTGAATACCTGGTAAATGGTGCACATAATGAAATTCAAACGGACGAAGGTGAAGCACTTTGAGTTCAAACACCTGTAGCAAATTATCCGTCAGAAACAGTATCCCATTGGAATTATAGAGAAATATTAGCTCGCATCTGCTATGAGGATTCGTAATGATTAGTCTCATCCAAGACCAGGGGAGTAAAGCTGTGGCTTGCGAGACTCCTGTGGTTCTTTGAGAATGTGCTTGCGGATATAAAATAAAGAATGAAAGAGAACAAACGTTATGAAATGCTCATATCCATATTTGAGCTATCGACTTCTAAGAGAAATATGATTTAATATAAATGAGGAGTCAAACTTTTGGTCGGTCCAGGTTTAGAGCTGCACCTTTAATTAAGAACGACTAGTCACAAATCGGTAACGCGGGCATATTCAAACGGTGTACCAGCTCATTGCACCCTGTATCTAAGATGGAAACAGTTTTTAAGAAATAATTTTATGATTTTAATCTTCATTTATTAATTGCAGCTATATGTATATAATAAATCTGCCACAGAGAAATGTATTTGTGGCTCTTAATAAATTTTGAACTATTCTAGTGAAGGTTTGGCTTTTCCGTCTCAAAAACTAGCTGATCCCTGGCCTAGACGAATTCGCAGGCCAACGTTATTCTCTGAACTCGATGAAATAGCAGATATGTCACAAAGACCCCAATAGATATCGGACACGAATTAACTCGCGTGGAAAACGTGTGATTCCCCCACGGCTGTCTTCACTCCATTACGAACTGACAAAGAGGGCCTTCCTTCGAGAAAATGCGGGGAAGGGCTTAATTGTGTGGCAGTTCAGACAGAAAACAACATTTTCCTATCTCTCGCATTTCTGAAAGCTTGCATCTTTTCAGTGCCTGCGCAATTAGCTACTTCTTTTCCTTTTTCTCGTACCCTTAGTCCAATGTTAAAGCGTCGTTAATTAAACGATTTACTTTATTAATCGAAAAATCGAGTGGCAATAAATAGATAATCATGAGTGTTTAATCAAAGGGCGAAAGTTATCTTCCTGTAATTGGACGGTGCAAGATTTGAATGTCGAGTGCAAGATTTGAATGTCAAGAATCAAAAATTTTAGATGAGAGAGGGAAAGAGGGTAAGTGCATCCTAGGCTGCTTATTTCTCAATGGGTTTCGACAACCCAGTGAAATATTTAACTTGTACCAGCGTCCCAGTATATTAGTGTTTGATGAAATTTGTAGCAATGAATTTTCTTGATAATTCTTTATCATTCCAACAACAATAACAGTCAAATTAAATACTCCTAACTCCATTAAAGAAAAAAGGAGACCCGATGATGGCTTTGTGCTGAAACCGGTTGTTTGAATTCTATCCTGTGGAGATTACGAAGAGCTTTTTTCTTTTACATTATGTCTTGCCATGAAGTGGAAGTTCCACGAAGTCTTTCCACGACCAGAAATGATCGATTATATATAAAGATTTCAGCATTTCTGTATGATTTCAATCAGCTTAATTAAGAAGACGTCTATAATTATCATTCCTTCTCTAGATGTGAGAATATAAGTGAGAACTTAGACGCAGAGATGAATGAGAAAAAGTCTGCCGTATCCGGAAATTGAACTCGAATCCCCCATACTAACATAAGTAAGAATTATTTTCGAATACAAAAAACATAATTTGAATACCTTTATAATGCATGGAATAATATTCTCTACGTCTAGAACTTCAATAATGCTCCCCTGAATACGACAAGGTCGCTCCCATTCCTTAAATAAAGTGAACAAGATGGTGAAATATGGTTTTGAAATTTCATCACGAATGATGAAATTTCGATCAGGGAGAGAGCCTCGATCCCAACAAGCGACTGAAATGAACTTCCCAACCCTTGGCTGAGGGTATTCTCTCCAACACCAATCCTCGACGACTTCTGACATCTCGATGACCACCTAAATGGAAATTCTCGGAGTAAAATTCAACTCCAGCTATTCCCTTGCCCTGAACACCACCCTTCCTTTGATCGCTACTTCCCGAGGCATTTTCTCCCTCTTAACCTCCTGCATCCGAAATAAAGGGTGCCACTCTGCTCCGGGGACCGGCGTTCGGACACGCACCTTGCACCACATCCTGACCGCCTTTGACGGGTCTAGGGCGCTCCGCTGGCCTCCGGGGGCGGAGAGGGGGGACCTGGAGGATGGCAGGAGCACGATTTCCGAGGGCGGAGGGTAAGCCTCGCGAGAGTGGGGGAGTGAGGAGGGAGGAGGCGGAGAGGAGTCTCGGGCGTAGGATCGGCGCTTCCCGACGCTAGCCGACGCCTGTCCTCCCGCTGCTTGCCAGCGCCCCGCTCCGGAGCAGCGAGAAGCAGCAGCCAGGCAGAGCCTCGGCGTATTATTGATCTCTCCGAGCTACCTACGGGGCCAACGGAGCTCTCGCTAGGGCTGGGGACGAACCACGGGGAGCGACTTGCTTTTCCTCTCCATCCAACATCTCTCCCACTCTTTCTCTCCTCTTTCCATTCTTCTTCGTCTTCTTTTACCCATTCTCTCTATAAGAAACCCCATCTCTCCGCGTCCCTTCGCTCCTTCGATCTCCGCCTATCCTTTTCGAAAAAATAGGATACCTCTTCGTTCCACACAGAAGAGAGACCGTGGGAAGGCCGCAAACCACGGTGATAACTCCGAGATAAGTTTTGCGCTCGAAATTTTTCGCTCACAACCGTCCCTGCCCCTCTCTCCCCTCTCCTTAATCTCCATCGCTATCGGAAGGAAAAGATCGTGGTCTCCCATTTCTCTACCTCTCCCCAGCGCTTAAGACCCTTTCATCCGCTCCACCCACTCTATTCATCAACCTCTCGACCATCGGACGACCGAGAGGAAAAAAGAGGCGGCCGTAAAAAGAGGAGCCCGGCCGGCAAGGAAGAGGCGCCGGTAAACCTTCCGAGGACCTCGGGGTGCTGTTGGAATCCGCACAGCTTTTGGGCGTTGTGCTGAAAAAAGAGGTGTCGGAGCAAAAGCGGGAGGGAGGCGGTGAGTCGCCGGAAAACCCCCTGAAGACGGCCGCGAGGAATGATCGCGACGCCGCCGCCGGAGTCATCACTCGGCCCTGAGGGGCAGGCCCGCCTCCCTTCCGGCATCCGGCCGTAAAAAAGAGGTCGCGGGCACCGTGGCGCCCTACTGATAGAGAAAGATTCCCAGCATCCTTGTGAGGATGCCGACGAGAAAGGGGGGGCGTGCACCGTGGCGCTCTAGGGGGTCTTCTCTTCGGGAGTGATATCCCGGGAGCGACGCCGGCCTGGGTTCACTCCCGCTATCTCTTTCTCCCCGGAAGTTGAGGGAGGGAGAGGTTATCTGTGCAGGAGGCGGACAGGGGAGGGACGGTGTGGATTTCGACGGTTTATGTGTATGTGAAGTGTTCCGGGAGGGGAAGCAGAGAGTGCGTGCCGGGGGAGGAGGGAGGGGGGCGAGGTGTGGCCCAGAGTGCGTTCGAGTGAGGAGTAAGGGAGGGGAGATCGAGGAGGGGAGCGCGAAGGAGATAGAGAGAGACTCAGTCGGAGTTTGGGGCCCGCTGTAGAAGGGCGCAAGAGACGGATATCATCTCCATTCCAACACGCAGCATCCGACCTCATAGAGCAAGCCGCACCCCTTCTTCTTCACCTTCTACGAACGTGGAACCATCGCGCAACGCAACGAGCCCCGATAAAAACGCGAGGCCGAAAAAGTGATCGTCGATATTTTTCCACCTCCCCAGACTCGATGGATTACGCAGCGAAGTGTGGATGAAGTGACCTCGTTTCCGCATTTCCTCCGAGGGGCAGCAGCTCTGTAGAAGGAAACCGTACCCTGTCATGTTTCCCCCCGAGGTTTCCCTAGCCCCCGAAGGCGACCCAGGTTCGAAATCACCCCCAAGGAAACGGTGATCGAGGTTTCTCGTAGAGAAGGTGCCGGGACACGGGGAAGATATCCCGCTCCCAATAGGAATCTTGCCCTCTAAGGTACGGTAGGCCTTCAAGGACGCGCGTTCTTGTGGATCGGTGTGGGACAAGTGGGGGATCCTCCAGATGTGCCGGTAAATTCCCCGGACGTAGTGATGGAAGAGGGCGGTTAAGGAGGAACCTCTCGGCGGCCGCAAGATAGCCTCTAGGAGGGAAGGGCGGCCAGACAGGGGTGGGAGACCCCGTAGCGTGCCTTGTGGTATGCCTGCGAGCTGCGGGGCAGGTTCGCGGGGCCGGTGTGGCGGATGGTCGCGGGATTATCTCGTCGGAGGAGCGGCGACTGGTGGGGGTGGTCGCGGCGGCGCAGCGGGTGCGGAGAGGCGGAAGGGAGGTTCTGGTCGGGGTCCGCGGCGCGAGCCTCGGTACTGGTCCGAGGAGGAGGAGCGGTGGTGTGATGGGCGGGTTCGCGGCCGCGAGGGAGGAGGCGGGAGGCCAGGAGGCGGTTGGGGGCGAGGTGGTGGAGGGCGAGGAGGAGGTGGGGGGCGAGGAGGAGGCGGGGAAGAGGAGCGGGAGGCGGCGGGAGGAGGCGGAGGCAGCAGCCGCACGACCCGCAATCAATCAGACGCCGCCCTCCGCCCCGCTCTCCGCCCGTCTCTCTGCCCCGCGGTGATGTGCCCCCACGCGGCCCCCGGCACCCTCTGTTCCCTTTTCCGCCCCTCGTGAGGGCGGCGGTTGCCCTCTCGCTCAGCAAGTCTCCTCCGGCGGTGAGAGAAAGTCTTCCGGAGGTTCTGAAGACCTCCGCCGGGTCCGAAGGAAATTTAAAAAAGAAAACAAAAGCCTTTGAGAAACTGTTTCCCCCTTTTGGTCTCTGAGGTAATCTCAGGCCGCCGAGAGGACGTTTAACTGTACACGCACAAATATATTGTACTAAAGTCCGAAAGGCTCCTTCAGGGCATAGGAATCACCAGATTAGTTTTCCTTCGGAGAATATTTGTCTCCGAGGAAATAATCAGTGTGAGTGGGTGGGTTACAAGGAGTGTGAAGAAACAAATCAGGAGAGCGAGTGTAAACAAAACAAAAAAGAATAAACTTCTTTTACAATTGTTACTTCTTGTGGTCCAATTCCTTTAGACAAAGTGAAAGGTAGAGAGAAACAGAAGGAGACGTAAAATTCAAACGAAGTACTGTGCGTTTGTGTACATTTTGCAAAGGAATTTGGGTTATCTTAGGAAGACGATTTTATTGGGTAGGGTGCTATTGAGTGATAGTGAGCCTAAGGAGTGAAAGGCTTCGGGGATTGAAGAAGGGAGAGAGGGAAAGAGAGAAAAGGTTTGTGTGATTGTGTGTCGAGCACGGTAAAGAGTTGATTTCCGGACACGCCGCTGTGGACGCTTGTATGCCCCTCTTCCCGGTCTGGGTGTATCTCTCCCTCTTTCATCTTTGCCAGTGACACTCCGACCCTCGCACAGATCCAAGCACCACGTGTTGTGCCAAGGAGAGCCGCGCGCGACAATGGTGGACCTTGGCGGTTACGTCATCATCCTCGTTGAGACGAAGGATAAGAAGATCAAGCTATACGGTGAGCAGATCGACGAAGGAGAAGTTTCAGAAAAAGATCACATGATGCAAATCCTTCTTATTTTTCTCCTTTACGAATCTTCTTCATACATTTTGTCGCGCAGACTATTTTACCATGAGAATGAATAGCTATCGCGGATGACTTCTCTGAGATTTGGCTGCCTATGTTTTATTCGTTCTCGAGAATATTGTTGACAAACTCCTGATATTTGCGTCTTAATTAGTCTACACAAATCTACAACGTCTGAGAGACTACAGTTAGAATTATTATCAGTACTTTGTTGTCTTAAAATACACAACTACTAGTATGAAAATAAAACGAAGGGTTAAATTCGCCACGTCCATTAAAGGTTTCACTTCAATAATTTATATGCCCTTCTTCGATTTTTTATACATTCTCGGAGATTAATTTACTTATGGCAAATTCTCAACATTTTGATTGCATGGATACAAAAATAATATTCAGTAATAATGATTAATTGCAAGAACCCAGAAAATTCAATTCGAGCATATTTTTGGCAATTCAATTTCCAAGAATTAGTTTCTAGAAGGCGTTAATCAATTCAATGTCTCTTATGCATAAGGCGGAGTTATCTTTCCTTGTATGTTTTAATTTAAATCTTCTTTATGGTTTACTCGTAAAATATCGATATAAAACATCATTACTTAAATATTATATATTTGTTATTTACTTCGCTAGAATCAGCCTTTTTCGAAATCAGGGCAGTTCAGCATAATCTCGTCAATCTTCCTTAAATTTTCTAACGAAATGTATATAAAATGGTTTTAAAAGTAGATAAAAGGGCTCAGCTATCGAAAACCTGATATTACCGCCGATTGAAATCTTTTTTGATTCCTCTGAATACTGCTACTACGACTACTAGCAACTTCTTTTATCTAACTCATCGCATCTTCTAACTACTGAAAGATAATTCACTCATAAACGGAAGAACGTTAGGATCGTAAGAATTAACTATTGAGAAAGATAGATTAGGATTTAACTCAAAAGAAAAATAAAACCACAGCTAGAATAAGATGCACGTTTACAATTATGAGCTTCTTAGCAACCAGAGAAGAAATACAAAATGTCTGTATGAAATAGCGGCTACCTAATTTAAGGAACACTTGCCTGATCCCTCGGCCAATGATTTTAAACACCCCTGCTCGAGACTGGTCTAACTAGGATGCTCAAGTAATCTGTTGATTCATTCTCGTTCGCTAATTTTTACGTCAATGCGTGGCGTATGAGCGAGAGTAACAAAGATGCGATATTCTTGTCTACAAGTTTGATTCGGAGGAAAATTGTGGACACGACGAATGATGGCTCGCTGTTACAGAATTGAGAGTGATTGATGAGATTTAACGGCGAATCGGAGGGATCGAAAAAGCGATGATGAAAGAGGATCGGATGTGGAATGATTTTCTCTGTCGTTACGAAGAAACTGGCAACTGTGAATCATAAAATGTGAGAATTGACTCGTTTTCGCTGTTTTATTGCGGCTTCGCAGGACATTTAGACGCGAAAGATGGAATGAGAGTTATAGATCGAGGCAAGATTCTGGATGATTGAAATTGATCTTCGCGAAGAATTAGGACTTAATAGTTTATGGAACTGATTGGAAGAAAGCGGATAAATGGAGTAAATCTCAGACATCTGTCGTTTAAATTATTTCTGAGTTATTTATTATTATTTATTATTCCATCGAAGCAAAACCGAGGAAACTTAGGAACTCAAGTAGTATTCTTTATTCCAAATAGCAGAGACGCACTGAAGATTGCTTATATGAGTTATCAAACTCCCATGTTCACTTAGAAACTAGATATGAAGCAATCTAGGCGGAGAAAACCAATGATGGTGGATGATGATCATTTTCGAATTTTGAAAGTTTAAGTATCTATAATAAGAAAATGAACTTAGTTGTGTTAAAACTTTGGAGTTCAAATGCTTCGATAGAGAGACAGACAGAAAGCAAATCATCAACCATGGGTTTTAAAAGATTCAATTCTAAGAAACAAGAAGAGGATGAAATGTCAGTTTTTCATACCTGATTTTGGAATTCCCAAGAAACTAAAAGTCTGAGGATGTTAAATTTTCAAACGAACCCAATGATTATTGCAAAGACAGGATTTTACGCTTATGATTTTTTCGAATATTGTAGTACAGTATTCAAAAACTAACATTATATAGATAATGAAACAAATACGATTTCAAAAATAAATAATTTTTAAATACCCATAACAAATAATTTAATGAAACGTCGTTTCTTTTGTGGAAACAGAACATATTGAGCATGTGAATTGAAATGTGTAAACGTCACCATTGTTATTTAATGAATACATAATGAGAGAAATGAATAACAACTCCCATTAAGTCAGTTCATTAATTAAGAGCCAGAAATTCATTAAAAGGAGATATTATTTACCAACTTGAATTCGATTGAGATTCATATTGAAGCTTTAAAAATTCAAAAATTAATTAAACATTTTAGTTTTATTAATACTCTCCCCTCCATCCCACATCTTTGATTATCAATGAGATTTGGAATTGAAATTTAATATTAACTCTGTTATAACAGTAAAATTATGATGCAACAACGATGTTTAAGATCTTCGTTTGCTATTTATGTATGTTTTAGGGATAATAGCTACGTATCTAGTGACAAAATCAACACAAAATTAATTATATTTCTTTTCGCATTTGGTTTTAAATGGTCAGCTAAGATTTCCAAACTGTTTTGTTTAACTTTTCTAAATAGTATTTCATATTTAGTTATAGAACCGTTTGCTCGCGTAGAGAAGTTGATCTCAAAGACAAATATGAACTGAGGACAAGGAAAATATATTAAGATAGATTCATAAATTAAATGAGATTATATAATGATGAATTCAACTTAGCTGATTTTCATCGATTGCGGAAATCTGTGATGCAGGTGGGATAATATATAGTTGTAGATTAAATGAGATATTAACACGATCGAATTAACCAACTGTGTGTGTACAACATATAATCTTGAATACTATGACACATAAAACAATATCAGCTAATTTTAGTTGTTCATCTGTAATGTAACTGTAGTTTTTCTTGCAACAAAAAGTAATTACACAGCAGTTTAACATGTAATTTTACCCTGAAAAAAGCAGATAACATATTTTTCATGCCTTTCTTGCTATAATCATTTGTATCACCATGTCGCAAACGCATGATATTTATTTAGTCTGTCTACAGACCACAGATAGAAAACCCGTGGGAATTATATTCAATATTTGGAATTGAGTTCTTCGTAAGGAATATAAATTCAAGTAATAAAATATTTTTATTAAAGGTGATTTGCGTCGCTAAAAACTGTCGTGGCACACAGTGGAATTGTCTTATTGTGATATTTAATCATGATTGCGTTATTTAAATCAGGGTGAAGCCTTTATCTTAAACTCCGCGTTAAATTAGTAGCGCAAGCCACGTAGTGGTATTTTAATATTCTAAGCTCATGTTTCATTGTTATTGAGATCTCTTCGTAATCAAAAGGAACGGAACGTTAAACTGCTTCTCACAGGGTGTGGGAGGAAAGTGGAGATTTAAAGGCGAAAAATCCGACCAGCCTAATGTATTCGAAGAATTTCCTTTGATCCTTTGTAACAGTTCTTCCGTTGCCATATAAAGTCCTGCGAAAAGGGGAGGGCAGAGCTATTAAAGCGTGAGCTAATTTGTCTCGAATGTCCGGAATGCAACTATAAATGCATTCAGCACCTTATCACCTTTGTTCTCTTCTCTGCACTAATTACGCTGGGCTAATCATTTTTTAAGTAATTATTTCCTGAGTTATATATTTAATTGGTATCAAACATAGATATTAAATTGTTTATCTCAGAACATTATAGACTTGTGGCTGTAGGACGACATGAATGTATAAAAAAGAACAGTAGAAGAGAAATGTGGTAGTAACTGAGACTTGGCCGTTATCCTTTAAATTTTCTCTGTCATAATCATTCCTTAATTTCAGACAATTAAATCATAATGAGTCCATTCCTTCTCGTCTCCTGTTCTCATTTTTTTCATTTAAATTCTCAAATAAATTTTTAGATTGTACAATATTATCGCTAATTTTTGCTTTCAATTTTTTCCGGTTTCTGCCATTTCTGTGAATTATTTTACCTAAATGATCCTTTTTTGCATTCATTTCTCCCCTAGCCTCTCTTCATGATTTCCTGCATTATTTTCTCCACGTGCTTCGGGAATATTTCGAAAGGCTGAGTTTCTTCTTAAGAAGAATGACTCTGTTATATTTATATCTGGGAAACGTGATGTTATAATATTTTGCCTATTTTTATATGTATTAAGTCACATATCGTAATTTTAATTGAAATTTCTTCCAAATCAGTATTTTCTTTTTGCCGTAGGTTATTGATCTATTCCTTCATTTTATCTTTGCTGAGGTACCGGAAGAAGAGAACGTGTATAATACAGTGTTATTGAGTCATGGATTCGTATTCTTTGATCCTGCCCCATGGTTCAAATATTATCTTGTTTTTCTTATTTCCAGCTTCCTTATCGTAGATGAATACCAGAAGAAAATATAATTACCCTAATTAAAATACTGACTTACTTAAATTTGTTGATACAATACAAGAATCACCACGATAATTTGCTGGTATTTTATAAAGAATATCTTGCCATTACCAACCAGTGGATACTGAGGAGCAAGTATATAATAACTAGTTGGTCTCAGGCCACACAATAAACAACACATTAAATGTAAAATTGAGTCAGAAGGAATGAAAGTGTAAAAAGAATGTAAACTGTTAATCATTGCTGTCTATGTTACAATTTACTTAGACATACTTCCTTCCAACCTTTTCTCAGAAAAGTATTTAAGAAGTCCTTACACTCAATAAAGATGTAGTTAGAGTAAATTTAATATTGGTGGAAAGAAGAAATAATTGGTGAAAACAATTTTGCATCTATTTGGTGGCTTCTTCCGTGTTTTCCGCGTCACAGAAATCAATAAAAACCTCACTAGCCACGAAATGTTTTATTTGTAGTCATAGCAAGGTAACGTTTCATTAAACAGGCATGAAACTCCATTTTAGAGAGAAGAGCCTAAACTCAGTGGAAAAACTTCCGCTAATTCTTTATTTAAATTTATAACTTTATGTATGTACATTATCGTGTCGATTGTTTAAGAGAAAATTACTTGAATTTCTAATATTTTCCGAGATTACCTTCTTTTAGTTCTGTCGCATAATCTCTGTGAGACGTATATATAAAGTAATACTCTGTGAATTGAGCCAGTGGCATGTCAGGTGGATTTTGATTCGGAAAATTTCTTTTTAGTGTAATTAACACACCTAAATTCGTACTTGATTTTCGTAGCCGAGATTCGTTTATGCAATCCGCTGTACCATTTACGCAAGATCTTTCTAAAAAAATATTGGTCAATAAATCAAAACTTTGACTTTACCGTTTCCTCTCGGATATTTTTTTCATTACTGATTCACAAAATATTATTTAAAATCAACCGGTTCCAAAGAAAGATGAGTCTACATATCTTATATAATATAATGTCGATCACACTGCTATGAAAGATAGTCTTAGGAATCAATGACGATCAACAGCACTCGCCAACACTATTCATCAGTTAATTATAATTTATCTCTTTATCAGAAGTTACTTCAAAACAAAGCATTGAACCAGAACCAAATCGTCAACCTAAACAAAATTACCAGAGTGAGGACCGAGCCTCGATTTCTTAATTACTTGAATTTGAACCAAAAGAGAAAGCTGTTATTTACTCCATTAAGATCTCCTGCTAATTGTAATTAAGAGTTAATAAATAGTAAAAGTTGTTTTATTTACTAATCAAGCGTGACGGTAACTTGCATCTCACTAATTTTCAATTATATTTCAATAAATGAAATTGATGATAAATGAAATTGATTGTGTATCATATCACGATTTTTACTCTAAAATGTTATCAAATATACTCCTATAAAAAGTCAAATAAAGGAAACTTAAGGAATAAATATCTAATCGAAGCGATAAAAGCAGTTTTGCATCGGTTCGACTATGGAAGGCTGCTGGAGCAAAATCGACCGAAATTTAGCGGTTTCATTGAACCGAAGCGAAAGTCTGAAGGAAAATAATTACGATTCGATGCCCTGAGCCAAATTAAAGAGGATAAAGATAAAACACTATTTGATCTTAGGATGCATAGTTAGCTTACCTAATATTCGTCAAGGAGATGATACTTAATAAGTAGAAATGTAGAATCCCTGGTAAACATATAGTCTGTTTGGAATTTACGAATAAGGCGTTTTTATACGGACAACCAGCCCGAAGAATGATTTACAATCAAATATACAATTATTTCCAACCATCTGAATTTGAAGAACAATAAATCCTATGGTTACCAAGGACTAGTCATTATCTCGAATTTGGTGATATTTCGAATGATCTGATATCAAATTATTGAGGTTTGCATTTCGCAAGTTCGGAGTTCATTGGGAAGCAAATATAATTTTGATCTCTAAATAGCATAAGTGCGGCATTAAGACTGACAAGACTATTATGAATCAATCTCTTCATGAATCATTGTGCAGGCCGAGGATAAATCACATTTAGGATGTTCGGAAGTCCCGTTTTTCCGGGAATTTCCCTATTTTTTGATCACCTCGTATGGTTTCCCAAAGATGCACGTACGGTTATTTTTGAACACTCAAGTGTAATTATGGACGTGATTAACCATTGAACTTTTTCTCATCATTGATCGATTTTTCCAATGATAAACTAGTTATAAGCGTTACGCCGATTCTCTTCGTAAAAAAAGGTATTTAACCCAAATTTAATCACACAGGCATTTTCTTCTTACATTCCCGAATATAAAATCGTGAAATAAATAACATTCTAATGGAGATCATATTTCATAGGACCAGTTTCAGATATGGCCAAGATAACGATAGTAAACAACCAACAAATATAGCTCTTAATTACTAAGTTACACAAAAAACTATCCAAGCCATCAAATATGCAGATATATTTCACTGAGAAAGACAGGTATACCGCCTGTAAACATTTGAAAGGTGACTACTGCATATATCTTCTTCAGTTATCTCAGATTTTTCGTTCTGACACATTTTATGGCCTGCTTTCCCACTTTAGACCTTTGGACTCCCTGATAACAAAGATCATTGCAGGGTAGTCAGGTCGCAATAGCTCCGTCTGCTCTGTCAGTCGACTCCGGATCCAACTCCGACCGACTCAACGAAACAATCAATCTGTATATATACAATCAATAAAATACAATACAATACAATACAAACAAATACAACAAATAAACAATCTGTATATAATACAAATATGTACAACATAGCAATGTGCAGAATATCATTAAAAATCTTTTGAAAACCCATTCTGAGAAAAAGAATAACATCAGTTAGACCCTATTTCATTGATTTCCTCAAATTTGACAAAGGAAGTAGGTATCAGTAAATTTATCCGACTCTTGCTCAATACAACATCGATTACAACTCCGACTGAGTGACTCCGACTTCGCAGCCCTGTATCAACGAACCATCGGTAAAAACTTGGTATGAATTGGCTTCAGTAAAAAAAATTGATGTTAACTTTGAGAAAAGTGGAGCATTTGCCATATCAGAGAGAAAGAACAACTTCGCATTCCCACAGAAATTCTTATATTGACCAGTTACCAGTTTCGTCTACAAGTCTTAAATATCTTAAACATTTGTGTGCTAGCTGTATATGTAACAATAGTTTCCGATACTCTCCTTTTAGTTAGATAGTACGAGCATATATCCTGCTCTTCTATACCGTTTCTTAAGCGTGACGCAAGAGACGATAATATTACTCACCGCAAGGAATATTCCGTACTCTAAGAAACCATCCTGCGCTACTTCCTCCGCTGTGTATTCTCGAAAATCGCCTCGCCCTACGAGAGAGAGACCTTGGCTCGAAAGTAGAGGATTTGCGAATGAATCTGAAGAGTGTGTAAAGAAGAGATGAGAGATGTGGGGAAAAGGGTTCGTAGTAAGGGTGTGGGGAGATGAGTGCCCCAGCCGAGTACCACCCGCTAGCCGACTAATAGGAGAGCACCGGGGCGACATTAGGCGGTGCGAGGGGACATGAGGCCTAATAAAGGCTTGAGTGGGGAGCTGAGGAATCCCCCGGGATCCCCGAAAGAGAGACTTTATTCTACATTTACATTTATTAAACCTCTGCCCAAGTGAGAGAGGATTTCGCTAGATCCTCTCTTTCCTTCCCTCCCTTTTGCCAATCCTTATCTACACCTACATAATTACTCCACCAGTTATTTTCATATCCGTTCTATGGGATGCAGCAGCGTTTAGTGTATCTAGCAAAATGGTCTATTAGAATCCCGAATTATTCGTAGAAAGAGGTTCTTGAAAACACTACTCTTAATCGAGCTTCTGCTCTAATTCTTTTACAACTATAGCATTTCTCATTATATCCTGACTAGCTATTCCGTACTCTCCCTCAGCATTTAATTCCTTATGTTTGCACCTGACTGATGTGATAATTAACTTCACCCTACTATCTGTTTTAGGACTGGGTTCGAAGCCAGGAAATTCAGAAGGAAATCAGGTGAAATTCGATCTTATCTGCATGGTAAATGTAGTTTCCGAAGATAAATTGGAAACAATGACGGCACAGAAGAAAATAAGCTTAATAGGGAAACGATTCGCAGCAAATTCACAGCCTTGAATCATGCAAAAATTGACTGAATATTTCAAAAATTTCCCTTATTTAAACGCCATCTTGACGATAATTGTTGAAGTAAACGGTGAAAGTTTGTTGAAGCGAAATATTATATTCTCAAAATCAATGGAAATAGGCAGTGAAAAATCAGTCGTGATTGAAAAGTGACTACTCACCATGAAAATTCAGGGTTCAAATAATTCAATGCTTATACCTTCCTACCGCACAATTGTAATTGTAACTTTAAAGCCTCCCTCACCATGCATCTCATTTCTAGATGAAAAATTTTCTGATGACATTTAATTTACTGCTAAAACAACAAAATGTTTTGCGTCAGGACGAATAAAAAAATTTATTTTTTTAACGGACGATGCGGATTGTTTCAGCTTGTTTTGAAGGTAAGGGGCGTAACAAAATCGACCAATGGAACGTTTGAATACAATTTATACTTATGCCCAAGTATTTATATCACTACCTCATGTCTAAATTAGAATTATCCTCATTTGGAACGTTAAAGAATGGAACTTATGTACTGGATACTAATGGACCTAATACTTACTGTACTGAACTGACCCCCCTGCCACACGCCGAAAGAGGGTTTGCAGAGTATTTATGTAGATGTGTACTTCAGGGGCTAAAGAGTAGAGCTATAGTGTGCCTGTATGAGCTTATGTAGGTATGAGGGTATATTTGACATAGCGGCAACTAAAATATCTATCACAAAGTCAATTAAACATAAATTTCCAGCCCAGTTTCTTTTATAACGTTAATTCGCTCCTTTCTTATGTCCCGATGGGTTATCAAAGCAGCAAGACATTATGGAGGACAGTCCTGCATAACATGATGAGCTTGGCAACACTAGAGATACGTTGAGAAAAAAGTAGATTCCTTTACATTTGAATGTACAGACATAAGTTTGTGTGCTTAGCTTTGTATGGCATTTGCTTATGCGTTTCCATAAGAAAAAACAATAAATGCCATTGATACCCAAATCTCTAAATTTCGTTTCTGGTCAGGATTAAAGGAACGCCGTAAAGGAAACAAGAGCTTTAGTTCGTTGACTCTAGTTAGATCTTCAGGCGGAAAAACGGCACGGAAGAGTTTCCACAGAAATGGAACTTTACGCTTTCTTATACTCTTTATATTTCGGAAAATTGAGCTTAGCTGCCCGGAATTGGCAGTTTGCCACTGTCTCTTGGCTCCGAGGGAGAACTTCTTCCTGCTGGACCGTCCGATATTCTGCTTCAAAACTACTACAGCAAAAAGAAACTATTTTGTGCATGAGACGAATAAACGTTGGTAATACAAGTGGAGGTAAACAGCTTAACTATACGTAAGAGTTAGAATCATAACGATAGAAATGCGCGTAATGTGTTCATGCGCAACAAAATTCTTGGAATGTAAAAATCTTGATTTCCGGCACAAGTTTCTCTTGCCATTGTGCGGCCAAGATGACTTTATTTAGTCTGATGCGGCAATATAACCATCCATATCAGCACAATCATTGGCAAAATGACGACTTAACTGATTAATTTTGCAGCTATTGAAATCACCGTGAGGAATAGCTGTACAGCAGTTAAGCTGTTCTTAAGAATAGGATGAGACGTGTTTCGATATTTATAAATAATGTGCACGGTCTGACGACTTACTCGACATTTGCTTTCCTTTTCTCAACTTGCCTCAACTCCTTTTCTCACACTTGAATCGTATTTGAATCTGCGAGAAACGTAAAATTCCGCATGTCCATGGATGAAAAAACAAATTATGAACATAAAAACTTAGCCGACTACGTTGGATATCTCGATATCACTCTTACAAACAATTTAAACTAAGGCACACATATGCGAAAAATCTACGGTAAGGCGATTCGAAAGCTAGGTTTTGTAAAGCGCATTGCAGGTAGATGCGGTGACGAAAACAATTAGGTAAAGATGTAACTCGAACGCCAGGTTCTTACATTCCCTGCCCCAAGCCGAAAGGCGGCTTGCTGGGTATTTATGTAGAGAACTACCATCAGTTAGCCAAGTTTTCTCAGTTTTAGGTTACCATCCCATTTGGCTCCATAAAATGTCATTGCCGACAAGAATATTAGGCTTAGAAATACAAAAAAAGGCTTACAAAGTAAATATATGCCGCAGGAATTGTGATGATAACGCTCTTTCCGGCAGTAATCTCAATTAAGTTGAAACGAAATTCAATATTTCTCTAATAACGGTTTCTAAAGTAAACATTCTACAAGGTGAAGCAAGTATCCTCGTATGGAAAAAGGGAAGTTGTTTTTTATTGAGGAAATTATATTTATAACTTAAGTAATGCTCTCGATATGCTACTCAAGGCACTGAGTTGGAGATCTCACATTTGGTCACAACTACCGGTAATGAGGTGCAACGTGACGTACTACTCGTGACCTGCACGTGTTGCAGCATCCCCCGATGAGTTCTTTTCCCGTAACATTGCCTTGACCCCATTCGTCCGGTATCTACGAGGCAATCGCCTGGAAACCCTCTCTTGCACGTTCTGTAGCGTACAATAAAGGGGCCGACAAAGACTGCGATGGCCCAGTCTCTCTTAACTGCTCGAGTATCAATAAAATTTGAGAAAATATACAAGAATAACTCTCCTAACAAGATTATTATGCAATCGCAATAACTAGCGGGCATTGTAAGCTTTTAAGTTGTGCTTCCTTTCGGTAAGGATTTCCCTATAGGCGCGGAC
This sequence comes from Ladona fulva, assembly GCA_000376725.2. NCBI lineage: Eukaryota > Metazoa > Arthropoda > Insecta > Odonata > Libellulidae > Ladona > Ladona fulva. The sequence goes on from KZ308654.1 coordinate 1,014,985, forward strand.
TCTCATCTCAAGACGCTGACACCTTTTTAACGTAAACAAAGGGATCTAAGGCGAGGTAATTTAAGAGCCTTTTCTTACTAACCTTACTTGGATAAAGATTTAATTCGAGAATAATGTCAGTCGCTCTGAAATATTTCGCTCCATTTGATCTCCTACGAAAGGTAAATAATAATAAAAAACATTAATACGGCTGTTCATTAAAAAATTTCAAAAGACGCTAAATATATCTATTCTTGAGATAAAAGCCGTCCTTGTATTTGAAATGGAATGAGGAAGGTGACTAAAGAAAATTTTCCGCGAACTAAAATTAAAGGAAACGCTAATTCAATGTATCCAAGATTGGAAAGATCTCGATAAAAAACCATCCACTCGCAGAATATTTTATATGAAGCATTTATATCCCTTTAAAAGATCCGTTATCGATTACTTAAAAACAAAAAGGCACACTGCTCGATGTTAGATTGTTTAAATTTAGAGTTTCTACGTTAGGATGTTGTAAATTCTCTAAATGTACTGCGATAATTTATTTTTATTTATTTACTTTAATAACCTGAAATGCGATTTGTCTTATAAATAGTTTTAGCTATACACTGATGTTCTATATATAGAAAAATCTCTAATTTATAGACGATCAATAACGAGAGAAATAAGGACGAAAATGCATAATAAAATACTATTCAAGGACAGAAGAAATCGGTTAAAATTGACTGTAATTACTTTTACTAGAAGTTACCAGTAAAAGGCCATAAGTTATATTGCCAAAATATTAAGAGGAAATTCATTCATAGCTCTCTCAGAGGTTTTTCTCTGATTTATGGTCTTTATCTATAATTGGTATTTGTAAATTATTATTAATCTGTTAAGGATAACGCACAGACATGTTCTCTTTGCCTCGTTTTCAGAACCTCTTTTTAAGGATATCTCTAGTGAGCTCTGTAATGCACTTTAACGCGGAAAATACATGGAAATTAGGATTTACAAATATCAAACACAATAAATTTATTCCAATTTTAGTTTAAGGGAAAGAAAAAAGATTTTATGACTATTAAAATGAGCACACCAAAAGATAAATCTTTTATCGGAATAACAATTACATAGATATGTAACAGACGTCTACAGACAGGATGTAAAATTTTATGATTCGGAATATATATCACAAGGAATATATACCCCAATTAAGAATTGTATTTATAATAAATCACTAGCAAATTCCCCTTCCCAATGTTTCCTATAGTAGCGCGCTACTTTCTCAGAAAATGTCTGAGGCCTCATTCTGCTGTGTTCAATGACCACATTTTGCCAAACAATAATGATCGCACGAATCGATGCATGGAAGATCGCCGTGGCCTAATTTAGTTTCTGGCCACGGTTGGAATTCTGAAGCCTTAAAAATTGGTTCAGTGCCCAGGATAGTGATAATGACTCGATTTCTGAAGTGAAAAGAAGCAGCCCTTTGTTAAACCGAGTAGAGTCACACGAAATCACTAGCGTTGTAACCTTGAGCAAAGGAGGATTAATAGCTGCAACTTTAGCAGTACGTGATGTATTCGGTGGCCACGACATCCGATATTTACAAGAATCAGTTACATCAGAGATATGCACAAAGCTACAACCAAAATGACATTTCTGCGTTATTTTCCTTCTAATAATTCCTGAAGCGAGCATTCATGTCAGTTCGTCATTTAACTATTTCCCTTTATGCTTTTCGTCAACGAACTGTTGAACTGAAAATGCTCCACGAACTCGTAAGGCTGTTTCTTATTTAAAGCTTTAATTAAATAATTATCATTTATTAACTTAAATCGTGTGTAGTTTTGATAATAGTAAAGATAATGATTCAAAGTAAGATACCTAAATTCCTATACTATATACTGAATATTAATTTACAATATATCAGTTATATTACTAAATAATCTAATACTTCTATTTCTGAAGTATTTTTATATAAATTGTTTTACTTCTAAATCCCGTACACTAAATGATATCTAGGTAACTTCGGAAGATTCTAGATCTTCAGAAGATGCCTCAGAAAACACCTGGTTAAAAACCTTTGGACAACTCAACTTGCCCCAATAAAATACATTCCCATAAAAGTCCATAAATTACCTACGGATAAGGTCGTTAAACCGCTTGGTCGTTAAGTAACTCGCAACAGATATCTCCTTTGATACCGCCGGGAGCTTTTAATGTAATTGAGATACGTTTGGATCTTCTGAAATAGAGATCTGCGTTGAGCAGAGCCGGTGAAATCATGGCAAAGTTTTCTTAAAAGAACGTACGAGTGCTTGCTTACTTGGATCCAAATCATAGGGTTTTACTGTCGCTGCTGAGGAGTATCGGGTTTCTCAACCACAGAGATAATGGAACTCTAATGAAGGATTTAGAAACAGCAAAGCACAAACAAACATCCGTGTTCAAGTTTAGTTATTTAAAAATTGAAGCTGAAATTCTTGGCTGCCGATGTTTTATTAGAAGATTTCCTTTCCTTTTAAATAAAAACTATCGGAATAGCTGCTACAACCAGTAAAATATAAGAAATAGATTTGGAAAAAGTAATCGACCAAAAAGATTTTGTAGATCAAAATCAATTAGCTTTCATAACAAAATATTGGCCTTGGAAATATTAGTTGGAATATTAAAATTGGAAACACCACAAAAATTTGTGATGGACGCTGTATTATAAATCCACCTGACGCAAACATATAGCTCTATCTTCATTCTTTACATTCAATTACTCTGAAACGAATCTATCTAGCCTCATAGTATTGAACTTAATATTACTTATTCTCTGTTCTTATTTAAAACTGTTTTGGTTTCATTTCCGTTATGATATTTATTTGTACGATTGGACTACAGATAGGCTCCATGCCAGGTGGTAGTCATCTTTTCAGGGGGAAAAGGAAATGCAATACCCTGCCTGGTATTCACCCTAGTCGGGAGGGAAACCCCCCAAAACCTCCCGAAGGCAGTACATCATAAATATAAAAGAAAAAAAATAATAATACAAAATTACCCACACTATTACAAAGCAATTAAAATTAAACATCAAAGTCCACTATTACAGTTTAAAATACAAAGGTACACTGTTAGGATAAAGTAACTTACATAACTAACTAATTATTGATAAAATTTATTTAACATCACACAACTCTTTTAATTCTATTTACAAATACATTGCCAGTCTGAGGAAAAGGTTCGAACACTTCCCCAGGTAAATTGTTCCATTCTACTATTCCCCTATTTAAAAAGAATATTTACAGACATCCTTTTTTGTTTTAGAGTTTTAGAGAGAGCACAATTGATGATTTCCTTTATAAGGATAGAATGAACTTCCTAAAAATAAAATCTTCTGCCTAAAATGTAAAAATGTGTTCATAAACATCGAAACTCTAAGACTGGATTGTGTGATAAAAAAAATCAGGCTGATAATGATGTAGCAAATCTTGCCGTCGAATAAGTACTGTAGAACGCTAAAAAATTTTATATGCACTATTCAAGGCCTTCCACAAAGTTATGCCAAAGTATATTGATCGTAATATAATATAATACATATCTGAAACGGTGTAGAACTAATAGTCAGGTTTCCAATTAATACTAAATGAACTCAACACTATCGTTAATATTTCGGCCGCCTCCGTGAGCTTTATGACTGCGTGTATTAATTTATTACATACAGCAGAGAAATACCAATTTAAAACGATAACGTAACAAGTGCGAAAACATTACAGCGACAAAAATAGAATAATAAAAATTAATCATAAACAAGAAAATAATCAAAGAAAGTAGGGGCAGCAGGTATTACTTTTGATTAAAGATTCAAACCATCTAAATGAAGATATCCTAATCTTCTATGGAATAGTACTTGTTTATCTAGGTAATCTGACACTCAAAAGAGTTCCTGCTGTTCTCAGAGCTGTGCTGATTTATATTTTGAATATTATAACGCGACAAAGTGTATGAAGGATCGTATGATTGAACTACTAGAAGAGCATCCGGTAGAATCAAGGTAGAAACTCAACTGAAACATCTTCCGGCGTTTTCACTGTCATCTTTACTATCTTATAGATATTACTCGGGACGTTTTTGCTTCACGGGAATTAAGTTCTCAGTTTCGTAATTCGTTAACTTATGCAGATATTACCAAGATTGTGAGTTTCAAAGTTAAATCTTAGGAAACATTTTCCTTCAATCAAATAATTTCAGTTGCTAATCTATCTATAAAATTTTATCAGTAATTTATCTATTTAGTGCCACATTTAATAACCTTATTTTATTTTGATTTCGAAATCTCAAATCAGGGATTCTGTTCTGAGTTATCTCTTTCCTACTTTAACATCTTCTAACAAGAATATTTCCTTTTTCATTGACTACTAAACTTTTTCTATCTTTTCCTTAATGAAAATCAGCGCGTTTCAAAACAACATTTAAGTCTTGAAGAAATGTAATATCTTTTTATCTTAATTTCCTTTCAGGCCAAACTTTGTCGATAAAGGGTTCAATTAATCAAAAAATCAATCACTTCGTCTCTAATTAATCTTTGGGTCAAGGCTACTTCTGGGTTAATTTCACAGGAAATGCAGGATGAAGCTCTTAATGAATATGACAAAGATAATTCAGCGTCCATCCTTCATACGATCCATTGTGATATTTTTTCTCGCTTGCTGTGCACTGATTTATGAAAGACCTTGAATACGTTTATCGTCGTTAACACACATAATAGATTGGACGAAAACAGCAGAATAAACGCGTAACATAGTTTCATTTCAGAGGATTAATTTAACATTGAATATAAATAGAAAATTTCCTGGTAAGTTATTTGGCTAAAGGCTAAAAAAGCCTTTGATTGCAGTCGCCGTATTTTATTAGCTTCTGATAATTTCTTAAGGAGGTGTAATGCATGGCGTGTTGCCTGTCGTTCATGGTTGATAAGTATTATGCGTTGAAAGTCCTGATAAAGCTCATAAGTGATGTATTAATTAATACGTGTGATAGATATATATGGTAATGAATAAAATTATTTACTGTGATTTGTGATATACTTACGAGATTAGTCCTAAGACTTAAACCAGGCTGCGTATTTAGCGTAGAGAAATGGTATCAGTCCGGTCGCGGTGGCGGAGTGGTTGGCGCTCCAACACCAAGGTTACGGGTTCGAGTCCCGGCTAATTGGATATTTCTGGTTAGGGAATGGTCGTGTACTCGTCTACTGTTACTCTTTACGCTTTTCCTGTAATAACCAAATTAATAGATATCGGTGAGGGCGCCGGAAATTAAGTAAATAAATAAAAATTACAATATTCCTTTGCAGAAACTTCTTTTCGAATTTCTTGCAGAATCTTATTTACTATAGAAAAATATAGCTGTAAAAGTAAAGTCTCAAAATCAGCTACTTCAGACCTTTGGAAATAAAACGAAATGAGTTCGAAATAAATTTTCTTGTTGATGCAACACAATTCTCGCATAATATGTTCACAAAATTTGGTGATACCAGGAAAGACTATTTCCAGCAAGCAGAATAATGAAATCTTAATACTAAATTAGTTGATAAACATAAATTTTAATTTGCTGTACATCCAAAACTGAAGAAAGTTTTAGGTCGTTCTACGTAAATTCCTGACAGACGTCTGTAAACACTTTAATATACTGCGGATGTTGCATCAGATGGAAGCAGATTACGTTCGATCAATTATGCATATATCATGCATAACTGACAGTAAAATTCCAGGAGTATAAGCTACAGTAAATTAGAAACAGAAAAAAATTATAAATTAATTAAAAATTATTAATAATTTAATTTTAAAGAATTAAAGTAAAATTATTTGCCTAACCTAATCAAAGGTGGCACAGATTATTTTATAGATGCAGAACAGCAAAATGTTTTTCGTCTGTGACTTTTTCTTTTTATCGTCAAAATCGGGAAGCTAATTATGTGTCTCTTTATTTTTTAATGTGGAAGCCTGTGTCGTAAAATTTTTTAAATATTTAGTATTTTTTCCAGAGAAAGCGACTCACTATAAAATTAACCCTGTAAGTATTGAAAAATGAATGATAGTCCAAAAGTGTGAATCTTTTTCTAGCAGAAACAGTAGAGCATTGGATATTGCTAACATTTCTTCTGAATTCTCGTGTCCTGGGGACGAATTCTCTCCGTATATCCTTCGGTGGGTCTCCCGGATAGCCAAGTGGGCAGCGCGTTCGACTTCGGTGAAAGCGGTCCCGGATTTGATACCCTATGGGGGCCTACGTACGAAATGACCGAAGCACTTTTAGCAATACTAATATACTATATCTTTCGATGCGCTTTCTTGTGACTTAACTTAATAGAAAAGGATAGGGGTCCTTAGGAAAATTAAACCCTGAAACGATTCCATTAAGATCTAGTTAATATTTTAGTTTGTTTTAATCCTTAGCATGTCATTAAATCAAGTAAAACTAATTATAAAGATTAGTATTGCTTCAAACGAGGGATGCCTTCGATACAGAAAACTCGTAAAATTCTCTCATGAGCGGGTAGTGAACTTGGATGCTCTAGGTCGTAGCAATTGCTCTTCCATTGGTTTCACTTTATGGAGAAGTTTCTTTCGTCTCTGCGGGAATTTCCGGATTAATCATCGATAATATCAGAACGTAACCGTTTCCCGATGATTAACCTATGGGATTCCACACCAAATTGAATTGATATTATTGGAAGTTTGTACATAGTTAAACACAGAATCGAAACATAGACGGTTGAATCAAACTTCTAATCAAGCTACTCTTGCTGAAATCATAATTCCAAATATATCAAACTTAGTCATCTTTTCAGATGAGGAGATGATTCTGCGACCTGCCACTGATGCAGATTTGAAGGTTGAGAAATCATAGACACACTTACGAAGGAAGAGATATCGGGAGGCCAGTTTGGTCACTAATTTTCACGGTGCTCTAAAATATAAGTGACCAAATCAAATTTATAAAATAAACTGCTAAAATCTTAATTTTTAAAAAATGTAATTTCTTCCCTTTCAGTTGTACTGTACTTAGTGAATAAATATTGAATACTGAGTTTACTGCTTATTCCACCAAGAAACGCTATTAAAAAATTTAAAAATCATACAATACCAAGTTAAGTTAATAATATTAGATAAATATTAATATCTGGTAAATGTCTTGTTAAAATTTATTCTTAAGGACTCTAAGAACAAGTTTATACACTTCTAATATAGACCGTCGTAGGATATTTACGTTATATTGTCATTGTAATAATTGGACAGTATTAAATACCCAAGAAACTAACCTGAAATAAATACCGTAACATTTACTAATAATGCTCCAAAACCAAATTTTAAGTCTAATCACCCTCTACATAAAGCAGTGATTAATCTGGACGTTAGCAACCCCAAATGACTTCTTTATATATCTGTTTCAACTGTCAAAACACATTGAAAGTATACAGTACTAGTGATAAATGTGAAAAAAATTGGGCTTTATAGATTATAATTATATATAAAAGAAACAATAGTAGATACATTTTCGCAACATCTTTTTGGAAAATGGGAGCAGTATGAGCTTTAAACCACACCCGATTACCCAAGAGTTTCCAACTTTATGAATAGAGCACCGAGGTAATGTTTTCTTAATAAGTTTATATCAGAAATAGCCCGTTAAGTAATTCCAGAGGAAGTATTTACTGAGAACTGACAAAGCATCGTGCTGCCACCAACCGAAAGAGTTTCGAAACGTGACAACAAACTGCCAAATGAGGCGATGTTAGAAAGGAATGGGAGAGAAAGCAAGCGAAGCAAGATGAGGGTAAAATAAAGGCGTGGAAGGGAGAAAAAAGGGAGTGGGAATGTCGCGCTAGGGTACGTGGGAGTCCTCGCAGTGTCCAGGAGCCGACCGAGTAAGCTTCTTCTTCCCCACAGCGACCTTTGCAAGATACATCATAATTTTAATGAGGCGGGAGAGGATCTGTCGACGGCAGAATTTAATGGATGAGTGGAAGAGAAAATCGGAAGAGGAAGGAAGTTTGACAGATGCGATGTCTAAGGAAAAGACTACAGAAAACAAGAGTATTGAAAAAATGGCGGATGCGTGTTCCCATGGTTACAGACGATTATGTGTGTTGGTGAGGTAAAAAGGCGTTTGTGACGCGAAAGTTAACAAACGCGAATACAAATGAGACAGCTTAATGACCGGGCGGCAGAGTGGCTACTCCTTTGTTGCCACGCTTCCATGCAGCCTGCTTTTGCGAAACGGAAATTCCCGAGACAAGGCGCCGTTTAAAACTTCCACGCCTAAGTTTTGGGATGGTGAAGAAATGAAATGCAAAAGAAATAAAGATAACGGTATCCATTTCGTGAGCGTCTGAGAAGAGAAGGGGCGATTATAACTTCCAAATAGAATCTTAATTATAGCCGGGAAAATGTTTTCTACGAGATAATTAATCGAATGATTATATTTCTTTAATTGGAGGAACTTCTTCCTCCGTAACGCCCGGGGGTTTAATTACTGATAACAACGTTCTTTCAACTTACTCAATTTCTTTCGAGTAACGAGTTTTGTTCTATATTTACCGAGACAAAGGAGACGGCTTAAAAATTTTAAGGAAGTCATTACTTTCGTCAACCTATTTTTACTTCAGAAGAATCCTCGCATGAAAGGTATCAATGAATTTTGTCTCCTGTTTGAGGATTGCGAGCTTAGGAAAATGTCTCAGTTTCCCAAACTAATGGTTCTTAATAGGATAAAGGAGTGCTTATTATTAATTAAAGGAAAGAGATAGGCGAGAATTAAAGTACTAATTAAATAATTAACCGTCTTTATTTTGGGTTAAGAGATAATAAAGGCGTAGACAAAGGAGTGAAAAAGAAATAGTTAACGAATTCGATGCCACTTTTAGGAGTTTCAAATGCTACAGTTGAATTAACGACTTTTGAATGAATCGTACTCGTCAAATTGCTCAACTTGATATTACTTGATAAAGAAATATACGTAATGTGATTCTTAGCTAGATGTTTACACAATGATAAGAGTTACAAAGTGTAATGATGAGAGAAAAATTTTACTTATCTGCAAAAGCTAATGAACGCCTTGATTTGCTTCATCTAATCTACTTCTGAGATGTATGGATTTAAGCTACGGAATGCTCAATTATGTGATCAATGTGACTAAATTTCCTTCTGAAGGTTAAGGTACTCCGAACATTTGCGATAAAAATTTTGAAGAAATTTAAAAGTAATGATAGGATGAAAACAGGCGAAAATGTATTGAGTATAGTTTTCCTATGTTGCATTTTGTCCAGGTTTTCATCTTCTATTTCATCACTTGAGCTCCTTTTGTTTAATCAACATTAGTTAGCTTTTTTGTTTAGTTAAATTTAGTTTTTTAGTTTCTTTCGTTTAATCTTGAGCTAGTTATGTTTAGTTGAAATTTAATTAATTCTTTTACAAAGTTGGATGACACAAAATGGATAAAATTAGAGAAATAAGAATTTGCTGACCTAAAAATCGATGATCGACGAATGATGGAATCTACAAATATTCGGCATATTCTTTATCCTTCTATTAGACAGCTGTTTGAAGTTTAATTAGTTTAAATTATGTTCATTATTACCTAAAAAACAGTTATAATCTATATTCACCTTTACTCTTTGTCTACTTGAAGATTTTCTCGAATATTGAATTTATAGGTATGTATTCAATCGTTAGCTATACCATATAAAGGGAAAGGAGTATTGAGCGATGAAGTGACCTTACGATATAAATTTTAAAAATTTAAAGTAAATTCATCAAACAATCAATGGTTTTAGTGTTTGAATAGTGAGGAGGGAGGTGTTACACGAATTAGATTGTTGTAGTAGTAGCATAGTTAAAAGTGTTTCGACAGCTTAGGCCATTTCGCACGTAGGCCCACCGGGAATCGAACCCGGGACCGCTTTCATCGAAGTTGAACGCGTTGCCCACTTGGCTTCTTGGAGCGTAGAATTAGATTGTTTGTAAGAACTTATCTATCTGTCATATTTTATTCTTAATTGAGGGATGCAATGTTGCAATTTAATGGTGCTCTGTTTTTTTTTAGATCCAACGACCATAAATATGGGATTTTGATATATCTTTGAAAAAGCTTGTTGGATATAAATGAAGGAAAAAGATATTCATGTATTTCTCATACAAGTTAGGGAGTTTGAAGCGAAGGAGTGATGAATAAATTAGTCCTTGAAAACTCCAAAACCGCAAGATTTCCTTCGATGTATTGCGTCGAGCAGTATAAAGATGAGGATTTGACAAGTAGAGTACAACGAATTACAAACGGAGAGGATGATAAACGACCGAAAAATGAGAAAAACAATAAAAAAAGAAGATCGGGTGATGGAATAGAAGATGCAAACTTGGACAAAATGCAACATAGGAAACCCACATTCAATACATTTTCACCGATACATCAGTATTATACATACTTAAAAGTAAGAATAAAACAATTACACGACATTAACAAACATGCACAAATCATTCAAAAGGACTGCAGATTCACCTGATTAAATTGTGACAGAATCCACCTAAGCCATATATGTTGAGAAAAGCAGATAGTCCACGCAACGTATTTTACAATACGAGCATGGAAGGGAAGATGAGTCCAGGAAATGGAAATTCAGGCCACGAGCAGTTGCGCAAACAGAACGGCTCCTTCACTAAAAAATCCGATTCCTTCCACATTTTCCGTGTTATATCTCCTTTTGGGTTACCTTTCATTCGAAGTGGAGGGAAACTTTGGAAAAATCGGGAAAATTTTGATTTAGAACATTTTCACCTTGAACTACGAACGCTGATTGAGGTGAAGGTGTTTAAAGATATTTACAATATCCGTTATAAGCTAAGTACTATCATTAAAAAACGCAGAACTCTGTAAATCAGAGTTCTACGTATCTAATTCACAGTTTTATATCCAGTTTGGTTCAGAATAATTTTGTCAAGGAACCACATTTATAATCTTATTAACAAGATATCCAGTATGGATCTCTTGTACAGATAAACCACTATTTTTATGTCTATACATTTTCATATCTTTATAGAAATATATTTCGTATTTTAGGAGAAATATATTAAGCAAATGTGTACCGCCAAGAATCACAGAAGTACCTGAAGTAGCAGCGAAATACATATTTCAAACTAAAAACTAAAAAATTATTCACCTCAACCAGTGAAATAAAATTTTGGAAGCAACAAATTTCAAGGAATTTATAGTTTTCAAGGATATGTATGTACAATGTTTTCGATAAATACAGATATTAACTGAATGATCTGGAAATTTACACTTAAAGTGTTTGGGAAGATTGGCTCTGCTCTGCTTGCGGGCCCTATTAATGATTTAATAAACACTAATAGTATGTTAATAGTATTTTAAAAAGTGCTTTGACAACTAAGGTCATTTTGATCATATAGGAGAACGCGCAGCCAACTTGGCTATCCGGGAGCCTAAATAAACTCTTTAAGGCTAAGGAAGAATGGACTTGAAAAAAGTCGAACCCGGGTCTCCCAATTGCCGGTCAGGTGCTCTGTCCGTTGAACTATCCCGGCAGAACATTTCTCCAAACCATTCGGGGATTTTTCCTGAGTGCGCACCATCTTGCGCAAAGTCACCCTTACCCGTTTTCCTGTGTCTTTAAGGCTAGGTTAGGCGTAATTTGGCCTCTCTTCCTCTTAACCTCAATTGTTAGTACATACGTTAAATTTACTCTTTAGAATCAGAAAACTTTCGAATTGAGACACAACTAAGATTTTATACTTTGAGGCAATCAGAGACATTCCTAAAAATATGTGGTGTCATTTTCAGAGTTACACAGTCCTATTAAACAGTCTGAAATCCGGCTCTACCGACACACGCAGGGCATTCTTAGCTGAATGCTCCTTCTCCTTCATATTAATCAGTTTTTCCACACCCATTTTCTAACCCTTAAAATCTAACTTCAAGCTGTCACGCGAACCTCTCACTCTAAACCACTGAGCGTCTTTTTCTGTTATTCTTCGTATTACGAAACAACCATTTTATAGTTCTTTGAGACCCATCATCAGGCATGCACGCTCTTTCAGAGCCATCATCTGTCGATCGACTCAACTCACATTATGTCAGCCTCTCTTTTAGTTTTCAAAATCAAAGGTTCCCCACCAATTGATCCCGAAACTTTCCTACGGGTGAACTTAGTTTTGAAATGTTCCACTCAAAGCAACTGATTCAAGATGACGATTTTATAACTTATACTTCATGAAAATACACTAAAACAGACCCTTTTATTCGAGTAACTTTCGCCGTGGGGTCAGTTTAAACAACCTTTTATTCATCCGGTTTTAAAATTTACACAAGTAGTCGAAACAAAAGCTTTGCCATGGAAAAGGAAGTAAAAATTTACATTATTCTGATTATATTCTTATGCAAAGATATTACACATAAATCGTACATATTTGTAGTTTCCTTCCATAAGAGCAAGATTTTAATTACTCCTTCATACTGTAAATAAAAGAAAAGAAATCGGAATGTAACACAAACTACTAATTGGAGTTTGAGTGGAGTGAGTGAAACGCTCACCTGAAGTCGAAGGAAAGAAGGAAAACGAACCTGAACTCTCAAGTTTTTAGCTCTAATTCTCTCTGCAATTGGGTACATTACAGGCAGATTTAAAAATACATATCTGTACACAAGGCTCAGAAAGGGAATATTGTTCCACACTTACTTCATCCTTCGCTTCTGCTATTTAAGTCCTCCTTAATTGTCCAGCACATTACTATTTAGGATTAATAGAAAAACTTTCACGAAAAGAAGAATAAATTACCGTAAAATTTTCGAGCCACTTTCACGTAAAAAATAGTAAATTACCATAAGATATTTGAGCCAGGCTAAAAGATGATTCCCATACCGAGTAAAATCTTAGAAAATGCCCCTTAGAGATTTATTTTATATTTATTTCATGTACGATAATTCAGTTACCGCTCTAGCAATGCGAAGACTGCTATCATGAATTTACGAACCCAGAAAGGACAATTCTTTCCTACGGGGATAGGCAATCCCAACACACAGCAGTTTCGTGTGTTGCTGCACTCCAGAGGATAACAATGGGATAACCGATGCCGGCTGAATGATTGCAAAATAGGTTAAACATACATGATGACTCTTTTAATGAATCGTTGAAAAATGAGGAACTGGTATTTGTGTGCAAAACGAATAAAACACAAAAATTCAGTCTCAGCTTCCAAGAATGAGTCAAACATTTTCACAATTATTTTATAGAACTGAGTGAAATAGAATACGACCTCATCGAGGGTCAGATGGAGACTATAAAGTCTCTTTCTACATTTTACTCTTTGTGATTTTACGTAGAAGATGTTTAGGATAGAAAAAAAGCAATAAAAATCGAGGAAAGAAGGAAGGAAGTACTTTAAGGATTAAAACACCAAAGCCAAGTACTTAAAAAAATGTCTCCACTGCAGAAAAACACTCCTTAGAAAGGCTAAGTGGAAAACATGCAAAAACTACTGATAGTAATAGCTAAAGTTTAAACTTAAAGAAAAACGTTTTCTGAAAGGTGAAAAGAAAATATTAATAACAAGAAAAACGTATTAGTTAAGGGGAATTTTCTGCACTAGAAGACATTGAACAGAGTACAGAGTTCGAAACTATGGGTTTAAGAAGGACTAGGACTGAGTTTGGGAGTTTTTTTTCACCGGAAAGCCACAAAAACCTTAACACTACGTGTACCTTTAAGCCACAAGAAACCATAAGCTACAGACGTTGAAGACGTCAGGCTGTCCTGTATAAATGACGTAATGTGTATAGAACAGAATCTAATTTTTACGCAGGAAATGAATTTAATCGCTGAATAAACTCAAAGAGGAGGTATATTTTACATCTTAGTTCAAAAATTAGACTGAGAGATAAATTAATTTAAATACTCAAGTTTATTTTTGAGAAAGGAAGGAAAAACAGCACTGAACCTAGAAAAAGTCCAAATGCTGACCAGCTCTGAATTGGGAGACACCATACCGTAGAAGAATCGTTGTTAATTCGAATTAATCACTTCTCGTCTATTAAATACTAATCTTATTTTTGTATGTTCATTATGGGTTAATTGTACAAATGGTCATAACTGACTAAAATACAGACGATATAAATAAATAATAGGCCCAGGAGAGTTGTTTAGATTCATTCATTCATAAAGGTGCATTCTCAATAAACAGATTAAAATAAAAGTTCTTTATGCAATTGAAACTGGAGTTACATCTAAAAAAAGGAGTCTAGTCGCTGCAAAAGTCTGTAACAGTTGTTAAATAATCTATGGAGAGTAGTGTAAAGTTTAAAGTTACAATCAAGGGAGAAAAAAAATATACAGAACGCCCACAACTTGCTTTGACGTCATTTCTCAATTAATGAGGTATTGGATGCAGCTCATTTTTCTTGTAAAGGAGAGTTGTGTTTTTTTACTGCTATTACGTTTATTTTACAATTTAGGGCCAATGGTTAATCACATTTTGGCTGAAGAAGTATATTTTGGTACTATTATATTTGCTAGTCGAGTTATAGCATCATTTAACTTTTAAGCGGCGATGCAATCTAAAGCATCAATTAGCTTTTCAGTAATCCGATTCTAACTAATGCTTCTCGAAAAATGTTGACACCAAATCAAGTATGAATGTGACATCAAGAACCTGTACGTTCAGGTCATATTAAAAGATAGGCTAATGAAAGAATGGAGAATAATTGAAATTTCTTCCCGAATTTTTATTTCCGCCAACGGATTTAAAACTTCATCTGTTCTAATGATGCTTTAGGACGGTACGTTGGGGAATAAGATATACCATACATATAAACGTATAAGCATAAAACAGATCTAGCGAAAGAATTATTAAGTATAATTTTATTTATGAAGTCCAGAAGTAAATATTTTGAAAATACATCTGCTAAATATTTAACGATGCTCAAAAAATTCTCGCAATAACTGTCATAAAATCAAGATTCAACGATGTGGTTATAAAAAGGCACTCTGCAAAACACGGCCGATAACTGACCATGCAATATGAGAGTGAGTCCGCCCAGGCAATTGGTCCGGAGCCAGGGATGATCGCCAAATCCCTAATTTATTTGACTGCCGATGAAAACATTTCAAATTCCTCAGTAGATTCAGGTAAAGAGAGTTGAGGAAGGACTGGCATTACCATTATATGGTGAAAATATATGGAAGTCGTAGCTGTCGCGAATAATCTCCTTATAAGCAAAAAGGGCTCTTTCAAAGCTATCGTCACAAATCCTTTTTCAACAATTCGGATGGCAAACGTATCACAGCCGATTTTATCTACTTTATTCGCCATCTAGGAGGCATTAAGTCCACCGAAATGTGAATTGGACCCACGTTTTTCTACATTAATTCGGGCTGCTCATTTACCTCCATTTTTACCATTTTTTGTTGGATGTCAAACATTTAATGCTATGTTTCACACCAACGACTATAACATTTAGCTATTAATACAGCTGTACCTCGAGTTAGCGCCACTCCGCATGCGATCTTTTTCTTGCATCATTTCGACCTTTGGATACGAGCTTATTTCGTGATACGAACCGGGAAAATAAAAAAAGTAACGGAAAAACGGGTTTCGAGATACAAACTTTCCGAGTTACCAACTTCGAGCATGAACGAATTAAGTTGGTAATTCGAGGTATCGCTGTGCTTCCTGTGAAAGTTCGAATAATCTTCCATAATGAAACTCATCATCATTATAAAATTATTTATTATTGCTAATTAATTTTTTAAGTATTAATTTTTAAGTTAATATTGTTAAGTAATTTATTTATTGCATAGAAATCATTTAACATGCAGCGCATTATGGTAGTAAGAGTACGAAAATTTCTTTTGTACTTTCGTACAGATTTCTTCAGGTAAATGGTTTTATTCCTTTATTAGAGAACATTTAGAACGGTTCGTCAATTTCTAGGATGGAAACTTATTTATGACCATCTCTTCCGAAGGAATCCAAGTAACTTATTTTCCATTTCTTTCGCCGAATTACTTTCAGTAATAGTTAATAACATATGTCTGTTGCGACACGGAGGAGGAAAACCATAAATGAGATTGGCAGAGAAGAAAGCGATAGGGAAGGATAGCTAAGAATAAGGGGAGACGGGAAGAAAGAGAGGTTCCTCGCGGGTGTAGATGGGATGAAAGAAATTGTGCATAGCGTCGCAAGAGAAAGGAGCGCCTCGTGAAGTGGTTTGACAAGAAGACTTAAGAGGATAACCGATGACCCAAAATTCTGAGTGCAGTCAGTGCTCGTTCAAGCACGCGAACAGCCAAAATTCACAGTCCGACGAGAGTAGAAAAGCTTTGATTCTTCGGAAAAAATATTTCCTACAACGCCACTCGGCAGGGCGGGGCAAAATTATCTCTCGCCTTTAGACGAATATGGAACAGCTTTGGAAACATATCGTGACATTTCAATCTACTGCAGAATCTCATTTAAATATGTGTCATTTACCGAAGGAATTACAGTTTTGGCCGATACTTGGCATCTGATTCTCATCAGGCCAAGCAATTCTCTGTACAAAATTCTGTGAAATTATGTTTTTAGATTGTTAGAAACGGTCTACTGCAATATTATTAAAACAATTTGATAACTTTGAGTTGGTAATACTGAATTGCAGATTTGGAGTTTAGATAATTGAAAAACAAAAAGGGATGATCTGTCTTTATTATCTCATAACGTTGATTATGCTAAATTATTCGAAGGACTGGCTGATGTACATTTATATATAATTTAAATTATTTTTGGGAAATCATAACTAACTATTCAGAATTGTTCCAAATTTAAAATACTGATGATTATTGAGCGCCATTCTTTAATTCGAAGATTTCCGATTAATTCAAAGTTAGATGGAAGTTGATATCATTCTATAGATTTTCGACCGTCAGTTGTTGATTTTGTTGGTGGAAATATACTATGTTAAATAATAATAATAATAAATCGACTTTATTTCAGGGCGAGATTGAGACTAGTAAGTCTCTTCTTACATCTAACCCTAACCCTAAATAAAGGGAACAAGAAAGGAGAGATGGGGAACGCCCAAGAATATGTTTTCCAAAAAAACTTCTATCAATATGCAGTGACCCTTCCGTTGTTTTTATCTTCCGTCGGAAAAATTCGAACTTTCCTTTGATCACCCCTTTTCCATCAGAAAATGGCATTCTCAAAGCCACGAGTGGAAAAGATGCACGAGAATCCGAATAAAACATCAAACGTGGTCAACCTCAATTAAAGCAGAGGTCGATTAAATTGAATATCTTCTTTAATGAAATTTTGCGAGGAATACTCGATGTAAGGGGAAGAACTTGATAGAGGAAGTAGTCGAAGATTGGAAAGAAGACAATCGGGAGTAATGAAAGAGAAAACAAACTAAGGGGCCGATAAAGAGGACGGTGGGGATATTAGGGATGGAAAGAAACAGAAATAAAAGAGGAGCGGCGAAGGAAGCTGATAAGGGGAGCGGGAGGAAAAGAGGACATCACAAGGAGCGAGAAAATAAATGAAGTTCATAATGCAAGCAGACACGTATCAGGAAATGATCAAAGAAAGAGGTCGCAGAAGCAACTCCTTGAGGTAGAAGATGAAGAAAAGGCGGTTTTCTCAGAGGGGAAAATTGAAGGGCTGAATTTAAAGAGAACGATATGGATATGAGAACTGTATTTAATGAAAGAAGAAATGGGATTGATGGAACCAAGTTTGACTTTCTCGCAAGGGTCGGTTCTGGGTGAACAGAGAGAGTCGGAAGAGATTCCGCCTCAGACGTAAATTATTTTATCGAATTAAAGGGAATATAAATATTTTCCATTTCTTATTGAAGCATTTTTCAAATTATCCGCATAGTACCAGATATTTACACACCCGTATACACATCTTCTCTCTACATCGTATAAATATCATTAACACGAAGCTTATAAAATCTAAAGTACGTTATTACAAACAGGTCAAATGCATAGACTAGAGAAAAATGTGTTACTTTTGTGAATTATGCAAAGAGGTACATATATATTTATTTGTTCTTTACAATACTTTTCGCTTTGATAGAACTACATATACCACTAGTAATGAGTTTCAAATATTTATTTCTAAGCAAGGAAGTGAGATGAATTTTTCACCAGATATCAGCATATTCCAATGGAAATACAAAAAAGTAACGCAATAAAATTAAACTAAAAAGATTCAAATAATTCTTGCTGATTCACAAAGATGTAGCAGTAAAATATTATATAAGAGAGCCACTTTTTTCAATAATTAACTAAACATTTAACATAAAATTTAAAGACATTTTCCATTTCGTTTGACGAGAACACTAATCGTATAGTATAGGAACGATACCAGAATACTTTTTATACAAAAGTGAAACTTATCGTTACCTCTTTTCAAAAGTAGAATGGGAATAGAAGCATAATTTAGAAGCTATTTGATCATCGACACAGTACGGAAGTACAATCAAACTATAACATTTTTTTATGCAAGCATAACATGTAAAATGTATATGTGCACGTGACTAATTGGCAATTCTTAACTACAATTAAGCTTCATTCCTCATGTAATTAGCTTAGTTTCCGCATCTAATCTGCTCTAGTTTATTGAAACTCCCTCTCCGAGAGATTTCCGCAAGAGGTTTGGCGTAAAACTGTAATCTTATTCAAACTGCATCCGCTTATGAATGATGCCGGGATGAGTAACGTCTGTAGCAGGGCAAGAAGTTGAAATTAATGACTGCTGAAGCGGAGCGCAGGGGCGAGAAAAAAAGAAGGGACGGGGGTGCACAGAGCCGTGTCGCGTAGAAATTAAACAGCGTGCCCATGAGATGTAAATCCGGAGAGCGGGGAGAAAATAATGAAGAAAAACTGCGACGAGAGGGCGTTGAGTGGAGGAGGGGCGCCGCTGTCCTTGTGATTCGAATGAAAATGGGAATGATGATAAAGCTGCCACCATACGAACCGAGCGAGCATATCGCGCAAACTCTCATTTCAAATAATCATCACCAGGCAGGGTTCTATTTTTTTGCTCTGAGAAACCTTAGACTAGAAATATATAATGACATTTCTGTACACAATTCGATCTTCGCGCTAATTTCCTCTTTAGCTTCGAAATTAACAAGGTAGCGATAAACTACTTTAGGATTGTAATATGTAAAAATCCGCTACCTCAATTAAGCCTTTCAAAATAACTAGTTGCCTTAATATTCCGCCTTTTTTCAGCGTAAGCATATGCTCTATATATCGTATTTCCTCTCGAATGAATTGTGTTCTGAACTTCATCTGTTTTTATTTCTTGATCTAGATATTTTCCTCATCCGTTTCTTGCTCAAAGTTTTACGCTCATGTGTTATTTTCCCCAGTAATATCTTTCCGTATTGTATCCCCCAGCTAGTCTTTAGTATGCCAGGCATAGTAGGATCTGCTCTGAATTCTTCTCTCAGATCACACAACCGGGCATAATATATCGTGCAAAAGTCACAACATTAAAACCCTTTTCCTGCGTTTACCAAATGATTATCACATATCGAATAGATTATGATCCGACGCAAATTCCATACAATAAATATGTACAATATCTGTACGATTTCCAAAAAATACATAATATAGAGTTTACTGCTTCGGCGAAAATTACTCTTTCTTCAGAACTAAAAGCAAGAAGGAGGAGCGTGAAGTTATATAAATCATTTTATTACATTAGTTTATGCAACTCTTTGCTCTTTCTCTTGCTTTTAGTTAGTCTGATAATGGCGTAAGTTTTGCTATAACCGGCGATCTGTTTTGTATGTTAATATTTGATATCTCCTCAAATCAATCTCGGAAATAAGGACTGTTAGATATTTTATCCTGATATTCCTCAACTAGAAAAATTGATCAACATCGTGAAAAGATCTGGTTCATTTTCCAAATTTGCCCTATTTCCACATTTTATGGTACATTAACTAGAGTAACTGAAATTTTTTGTTCTTTACACGTAAAAGAGTGAATAATAACCTAAAAGCGTTTCCTTGATTTCAATTGAAAATGTATTCATAAAATCAGATAGAATGTTCGCATGATCTTCGTAGATGTCAAATAATTTACGACATAAATCCATGTACACTCATTGAGCGTGTCAATTTTTTAACGCGCTTAGTGAATATTTCCTTCAGTATCAGGTTTCTCACACTTAAACATTCCGCACCATCAACAATGTTCCTTTGCGAAATATAATCGAAACCAGTCCCCGGACTGAATTTTCACGGATAAGAATACAGAGATACATATGCGTCGAATGGAATCGCGACTTAAGAGGATTATACCTGAGTCAAAGCATTAGGGGGAAGTGGAGAGAAGGAAACAATAGGATGAAAAGAAAGAGATTCCGGAAGAATTTATGAGTGACAATCAGAAGTGGATAAATGTCGCCATTCGAAAGAGCGGACCTCCTTTTCTCTAGAACATTCTCGAGAAGGAAGATGTGGAGGGAATGTTTAGGAAACAATGCCACTGGGCGTAAGAGTGAACCGCGGCGGAAAAAAAGAAATACGTGGCATTATGCTCTCGTTCTACCATCTCGAAAAAAATATCTTTGTCTCGGAGCATTGTTTTCAAGCACGGAAAGAATAGCCAAAAGTATCTCTTGTTTCAGTCCTCGCAGTGAAAGCACCTGGCATTAAACTGTGTGGAACGTTAGAGAAGAGGAGGATTGAAATCTTTCCGCATAAAATGTGGAGTCGGGTGATACATCCATCTCTTCCGCCATACTTCTTTCTCTTCTCCTGTTGGCATTTCGCCTATTACTGCGTCTACGTGCTAGGAAACTACGTTGCGGGAAAAATTCCTCGCCAAGTAATTAACTCTTTCACCGACCTCAAGAGTCGAAAGATTTAGATTAACACACAGCGTATCGCAGATTAAATATCTGAGAGAAACCATGGCTCTACAGTTTATATTTACTTACATTCACTTTAATCCTTTTTCTTTAATTAGAGTACAATTTCAATTGATAGCTCTATTCCTCAGTAAACTTGCTTCGCTTTCACGGAAGTTTTCTCTTCCCTTATGAGTTTCTATTTGGCCAACACGATATTTTTTCCACAATTGCTTGCGTGTGATGTGCCAGACTTCGTTTTTGCTATAATTCTAACACTATTAGCACTATTAGCGGAAAGAGTGAATATTTTTCGTTTATCTATGACCTTCTATTATGATTTACATCCGCAAAGACGACGAACGTATGCTTTTACTAGTATTAACCGACAATAACTTTAAAGATTTGCAAAATTTTCAGGAATCAATGATTTACCAGGAAATGTAAAATAACTGTTATTGAAGTAAGTTTTATATTGATACAATCTATTTTAGTCAACGTAAGCCATACTGACAATTTCGCTCTTTTAACACAGCATACTCTAACTGTATCTGGCTCTATTCTCCATCGACTGTTGCAATATAATCCTTAAATCAGAAATATATAGTGTTGCAAATTCAAGGATTTCTTACTCCATGAACAATATCAATATTCCTTTGGCTAAACAGGCGACTTGTTCGATACGTGTATGTTGGAATCCGTGCGTCTGAGAATAGAAATGATTTAGAGTGATTATCACTTTACTCATGCTGTATGGCTTTTTGCAGTTCCATTTAAATCACGGAAAGTAAATAAATCACTGCTGCCTCCACTAGCCTGAATTATTGCTACATAAAACATGATTTTATGTAACCGCAAGAATGTGGGTTAACACGTAGACAGACACTATATGAAAGAGCCAATATAAAAAATATTGCGCGACTTATATAATCCAAGTATTCAGCTACGGTGAAACATATGGAGTGCTTGGGCGACTATCTATTACGAAACGTGCCTCCTAACCAATATATCAGGCGCTCACTATTTTAAGAAAAAAAGGACCTACAGCTCTAGTCTTCATACATTAATTTAATATTTTGCTCACTGTGAATGCTAATTTGCATGTGAATGTTCACATTGCAAATTGACCAATAGAAATCATTTTTGTCATTTGTTTCATCGAGGCAATCATGGCATAAAATCTAAAAGCCCATTGTAATTTTTCCGCTCTGATTAATAATTAGAATGGACTATGTTTGAAAGTAAAGAGCATGACTGCGTCCCAAAACTTTTTCATGCCACCGCCCTCTTGTTATCTTATCCACCTCAATCGTAGTTCGTAAAATTATTACTTGTAATAACAACATCGAAGAACGATAGAAAAGGAAAAAAGACTGCAACATTAAAGGCGTTCTTTAAATAACCGGATGACAATTTCCTAATGTTAAATTGATGTCTGAATCTAGGTATTGTTCAATCGAGGAAGATAAGTGATTGACTACAGGATAAAGGTCTTTCGTGTCTTTGTGAGAAAAGTGTGGCGCACCCCTATATTCCTTCAGGGTCCTTAGGGGTGAGGTATATCCCACTTAGGTTATCACTGGTGCAAGAATATATACAGGTACGTTAACGAAATCGTGCCTTTTTATGGGAATAAGAGAAAAAGCGAGCATTGATTAGAAGTTATGCACAGAAAAACGCTCCTTCCCAAAGGAAATTTGGAATCTTATGGGCACTTGTTTATGTCGCATTAAAAAGAGAGTGGCTAAAAGGTACGGCGGAATGGCATAAAGGGAAAGGGGGGGAAACTCACCGAAGGTGGGGCGAAGAAAAGGGGGTGAGAAAGTGCAGAGAAGAAGGAATGCGAGGAGATTGCGATCTTCATTGGGGAAAGGTTGAAAATTTACAGCCTCATTCAAAGAGAGGAGATAGGGGAAGACAGTTTGTTGGAGGGAGGAAAGGTGAGATAGTGGCAAAGGAAAGGGGATGCGAGAAACGAAAGCGTGCGAGAGAGCGGTCGGATGCCAGATGCTTGATAGAGGAAGTAATTGATAAATTAGATGGCTTAAAGGAGAAGACTCTGCTTTTGAAGCGTCGAGAACGACACGAAGGGAGAACCGAAGATAAAATTCCTCTCTGCTGGTTCTCTTCCGGAAATATGGAAGGAAGTGAACGTGACAGGCATTTTACAACGTCTGACGAATCGCACCGGATTACACACATCTCTTTAAACAAGATTCAATGCTGTGTGCTTATGGATGGTCATTTTTTGTGGAAATCTTACCGAGGCGTGAAATTTCCTCCCTCATTTTTGTGGCCCCCTCACTTTTGTCTGTAAAGTATTCAGCCCAAATGCTGGGTGGATCTTCAACCCCTCTAGCACTAGCAATCCTGTGGAAGGAAAGAGGCTAGGCTAAAGAGGGAGTGAGATAGCTTCTCCTTCTTTCCTCACTATACTAGAATGTTTTGCATGGAAAATTAAAACAGAATAGTAACCCCATACATTTAAATATTCATTATTTTCATTAATCAGAATGAATGTCGTTTTTCAGCATCACTTATCAGCAAGTAACTTTCATGTAATCACACCCATGAGACTAAAGTAGATGAAAAATACACTTTTCTCCATCCTATTGATACCTACAACATGAAACACCCCTTTTATTAAGGAAAAATAACAAAAAAATACCATTCATTCTATAATTTACCTACTCTGACGTTTTCTATCCATGTACACGTCAGAGCAATATTCGCAATTTCTACTGCTGGTTGAGAACATTATCCAATACTACTGTTCGAAATGATAATATATGACGTTTCTTATATAAGATATAAACAATATCTTTTTCCTAATACAATGAAAAGTATGTACAATAGGTGTGACAATTTTGTCTGTTCCTTATGGCTTCCTACCACAGTCTTGCCAGTCTATCGATGGTACAATTTTGCAAAATTATTTTTATCGGGAAACACGGCAATGGAATTTTACACATAAATTACAAATAATACGAGTATGTGGTAAAATTACTGACTAAAATGCAGTGCATTGCTATAAATTTTGAAATCGTTAAATCTTAATCTACGTAGGCCCCCACTGACACAAATTGGAAGAAGATTATTTAGGAAAGTACGTTCTAAAGGAAAGGTGACCTGAATTCTGTCAAAAGTCAATCGAGAAACCGACGTGAGCTTTCACTGTACGCGGAGAAATTAAAATTCCGATACAATATTTATCATCCACTTCTGGTTACATGCAAAATTTATTTGAGTTTTTCGGTATTTGTGGATATGAATCATGCATTCGCAGTAATCTCTCTCTGGCTTTTTAAGTAATTCAGTGCAATAACCAATAACCCTCACTATGGTGAAATTTAAGTATTTACGTCGTCAGATATTGCTATCATCGGACCTTTAGGTAGGAAATACAAAAAT
Source organism: Ladona fulva (assembly GCA_000376725.2). Lineage (NCBI taxonomy): Eukaryota > Metazoa > Arthropoda > Insecta > Odonata > Libellulidae > Ladona > Ladona fulva. Next base: position 1,039,272 of record KZ308654.1, read on the forward strand.
ATAGTAAGCAGTATATAGTAATATTTATATAAACAGTAATATAGTAAAATTTGCAGAATACTGCAAATTCCACTGAACAATAACAAGTAATGCTTCACTAAGAAGTTTTATTGCTATCTTGATACTGACCAGTTTTTCAACCAAAGTATTTGTTTTTCATGATTCACTTTTTCTATTTTTTATGAACATTTATTTTTGGTTGTTATTCTTATAAAATAAGGTATATCTACCATTTGTTTGCTTTTCAAATGCTATTTAACCAGCCTATTCCTTAAATCTTAATCAACGATCAGTGGATTTTGCAGGTTTTCCAGACACCCCTTCTTGTGGATGTTTTCCTGTAGTGGTGTTTTTTTCCTAAGTGTTGACTTAGGGTTTTAAGGGTTTTTAAACATACAAGGCAGTTTCCTTCTTTGCACTTTTTCAAGCTATCTCTCTTAAACTTCATACGACGAAGGGTTAGATCTACGAAGAGACTTGATAGTCCCAATATTGCCCCAATAAAGTCACATTATTATTATTTCTTCTTCCTCTTCTCGGCGTTTCTGCTGGAACAATCCCACCCACCCCCTAATTGGAATGGACCAGGCTCTCGACATGGAAAGGGAATTCACCCTAACTCATGTGATTCTTGATTTTTCCCACTCAATTATGAAAGTTGCGCACAATGTAGCACGTTTGTAATAGTACTGCTTTTTGTGCAATGTGTATGATTTTACTCTTTAAATCAAGCTTCTCAATATATCTTATGATGTTGTTTGATACAAGTCCTTCTGCAGAAATAACCAAAAGGATGACATGAATGTCCGTTAATTTCCAGATACTTTTTATCTGCCATGCTCCCTTCATATTTGTCCCTTTCTTCCATCTCGGTTTAACGGATGTTATGGGACAAAGGCACTGCTATGTCGATGATTATAGCTTATTTGTTCACTTTATCAATTAGTAAAATTTCTGATCTGTTATAATTTATAACTTTATCGGTCAAGACAGGTCAATCCCAATAGAGGATGATGCTGTTTTTCTCTAAGACAGGAACAGTTATTATTGACAAGCAGTCTTTGCTTAGCAGGGCCTTCATGTCTATGCTTATAATTGATTTTAAATATTTATGATTTTATGCTTTTTGGAAATAACAATAATAATAATATAATTATTTTTATTATTATTTATCAGAGAAATTGCGGCTCTGCAGTTTTCTTCCTTCACAACGAAACGATAAATTGATATATTCAGCCATATTTATTTCTGTATTTATCAAAGGATAAAAATTACAATTCCAGAAACAATTTACATTCCGCATGATGTACATAATGAGCAAATGCTGTGGCTTTAAAGGCTCCCCTGTCTGCTTGTCTCCAAAGGCATCAGATCGGGCAAGCCATGCTCTATAGAAATCACGTAATTTACATCTAAAAATCGAAAATTTGTCTCAATTAACGGTCTTATTCGCCCGAGAATCACGAACTAAAGCTGAGCCATTTTGCATCCCCTTAATCCAATAAACAAAGAGAAAGCCCTCTTCGAAGAGTAAAGAAACTAATCCTCAAATCTAGGCTTTAGATTGGACCGAATTCCAGTCCAGGATTAAAACGCACATTCAGAATTCATGATGCAACGTTGATTTCCGAGCGTGTTTCTGGATTAAATACGCAACGGCGCTTCCTCCGGCAAATCTTCCGGCATTATTTAACGTAATGCCAGTAGTGAGCGGCGGAAGTCAAAGATTCCGAAGGAGATTAGAGTGAGTTTCAGCGCAAAGGAATCGGGAGATGTGCGTGAACTAGTCAAAGCGAGCGGGAAAACCCTTTCTATGAGAGTATCTTTTGACGAAAGAAAACAAAAGTGAATCAGAAGAGGAAAAAATAAGAGCTATGAAGAGTCGCATTCGAAGAAAGGCGGCGGAGGATGAATTCTAGCGTGAATTCATGAAAACAAAACTTCTCGTTTGATGGAAAGGGACATAATGTTGGCATCATTCTCGGTACTACAGAAAAGAGGAAGAAAGCATCGCTACGTGAAAGACGGGGAGCCCAAAGGAAAGAGAAGTCTAAGACACTTTTTTGCCCGTAGAAAATGAGCGAAGAGCTCTCTGAAGGTGCGAGAGAATGGTGACCTAAACGTCTGCTGGAGACAGAGGCGATGGAAGGAAAGGGATAAAATGAAGATAAAAGGGAATAAAAAGAAATAGATGAAACGTTTGAAACTTGGCAAAGGCGGCGGATTATATATAAAAGGCTTTGAGGGAAGTGAATCAGCTAAGAAAGTGAATGTGATAGTTTCCATAGATACGAGGCTCGTAGGCATTTTTAAGTTTGCGCGGGTGCGTTATTTCCTATGCATAGTGATGTTTAATTCTTGAGATCTTTAAGTCTTGCCTTTTGTATCAAATCCTTTTTCGTTCCTTCACCACGATATGCTTCTTTATTCTTGAAAACTTCCAAACGATTTCNGGAGAATGACATGGGGACTTTGCGGTCTTCAGTTAGGTACTTCTGAACAAAAACGAAAGGGAGGGTAAAGGGAGAAATCGGAAAGAAAGAGACAGGATAAGATGGAAGAGAAAGAGAGAGGAGAAAAATAGAGAGGAGAAAAACAGAGAGGGAAAAAAGAGGATCACGTTTCTATCAAAGGATGTGCCGTAGGAACGATCTTAAGTGACCAAAGTTAGCTCATCATGCTCGTGATTCTAAGCTTATTTTTATATTTAACCGGAAACTGATTGGGTTTTAGATAAAGCTACAGGGGAGAATTCGATGAGACGGAAAGGAAAGGGGGCGAAAGAGAAAGGGAATAAAATTAGAGTGAACAGGAAAAAGTGAGTGGAATCGAGATGGCCTGAAAGTAAAGAGATAAAAGGAAAGCGATTGGGGAAATAGAGGGAAACTGAGATAGTAAAAGAGAGGAGGCGAAAGAAACGTGGGTTCGAAGGCTCGACGTGTGTATGGACCGATACGAATAGGATGGCTGAGGAAAAGAGAGACGAGATGAAGGTTTGGGGGAGGTATTGGTGAAACAATAAATGCCGGAAGGCTTCCTCTGAGAATGGGAAAGTTGTACTATTAGTTTATGTTAGCTCGAACTCAGTCAAAGTAATCTCGAGCATCTCCTGGCGTTAGGGTGATTTGAACCTTTCCGATGCCTCTTATCATATACCAGCTGACTCAAGCAACGAGATTAATGGTAATGTTAAGATATTTACAGCTAGAATTAGTAATATAATGAGAGTGATCAAATAAGTAACATTCCTTCGTCCACTGATTTATTTCAAAACGTTCATAAAGTCATAACTACCGTAGAACTCAATTGAAGTAAATGCCCTGTGGAAGAATCGATTTCATAAGGATTAATTGGATTACATTAGTGGAGTAGATGTACTAGTAATCCATTCAGTTGAATATCATGAGATAACGCTCACGATTAACTATAAATGAAGTACAAAAATCTAAAGGTGAGGTAGGGTGATACAAAGAACTCGATTTGATAGAACGTATTGTCGGTGGCTTCGGTGGAAATTAAGAGAGCGATCATACCTCGCCTTACTCAGATATCAGCTTTCAATTGGGACAGATGTGCGGGGTTCTGAAAAGGAAACATTCAATTGTGGACTCGAGAAGGTGCAGCGCAAGGCGATGCGGATTCTTAAAACTTGCTGAGATAAAACAAGAAGCGTAACGGAAAAGCTTTACAACGCAGTTTTGGAATCCTTGCAAGGGAATATAATTGAACGAAGTTTGCGATAACTTGATGAAGGCAGAGAAATTATGTTAACGGTGATTTCTAGTATGTGACCTACATGCTACATCGGCCTTTACGAGTGAAAATGAAGCGAGTAGAAGCGAAAACAAATAATTTTAATTTCTTCCTGCAAAAATCTGCGGTATAAATATCAGATAACAAACTAAAGAATTATTAGCATTATCTGATCTTTACATTCCTTCCCTCACACCAGAAAGTGAGTACAGGAAATTAATGTACATCAAGACAGAATCGTTTGGTGATCTTTTGTCTCCGATGCATTTTCCTGTTTCAATCACTTCTCCCCGAGTTCCAGAAATAAGATATAATTCTATTTCTTAACCTTAACATTTATATCGCTAATTTCTCTAAAGGCTAAATACTCGATTATGCTATGAAAGGCTGTGAGATTAAGTCGTACAATAATTTTGAAAGTTACTCAAGACGCTCATACGGTTAGGAATGTTTTCAAATTTTCCTGAAAACAGTTCATTGCCTTAAATTTTATAGGATTATATGATAGGCAAAAAGAGTAGCTTGTGGAAGCAAAAGAAATTTAATCTACAGATATGGTATATAATCCCCGAAACTCTCTTAAACTATTTGGCGGAAGAGGCGTTGATGACAACGAAATTACCGTTTCAAAATTACGTATCATGTCTAAAGTAGTAAATAGATACGGTTAATTAAGTGACAAAACTATTCGATGTTAAACTTTTAATTTGGAAAGGATACTGATGTCGAGAAATACTTAGTTACGGTGGTATTTACAGAATCTTCATCGGATCAATTTGCTTTTGTCTTGAAATTATTATTCATATAGATTCCTCGCATACATATATCTAAAATGAAAATGTCCAGGAAAGTTAGATTTGATTAGATTAACATTGAATTCACGGAAAAAATTAAATCTTAACACATCCAGTCTCATCGCACAAGTTGTATCATCAATAGGAGTTTTGAACGGCTGTTTTTCGATAAATGCAAATGTTATGACTTTTTTATTATTATTTCCTGTATAAGAATAAAATACCGATACCGATATAATCAAATATATCGCATCATTCTCGGTACTACAGAAAAGAGGAAGAAAGCATCGCTACGTGAAAGACGGGGAGCCCAAAGGAAAGAGAAGTCTAAGACACTTTTTTGCCCGTAGAAAATGAGCGAAGAGCTCTCTGAAGGTGCGAGAGAATGGTGACCTAAACGTCTGCTGGAGACAGAGGCGATGGAAGGAAAGGGATAAAATGAAGATAAAAGGGAATAAAAAGAAATAGATGAAACGTTTGAAACTTGGCAAAGGCGGCGGATTATATATAAAAGGCTTTGAGGGAAGTGAATCAGCTAAGAAAGTGAATGTGATAGTTTCCATAGATACGAGGCTCGTAGGCATTTTTAAGTTTGCGCGGGTGCGTTATTTCCTATGCATAGTGATGTTTAATTCTTGAGATCTTTAAGTCTTGCCTTTTGTATCAAATCCTTTTTCGTTCCTTCACCACGATATGCTTCTTTATTCTTGAAAACTTCCAAGCGATTTCTCAAGGGTTTATTTTCTGCCTGAACTAATATTAACGAAGGATGCTGTTTAACAATGTCTTCATCTATATCTGTATGTTCTCTGTTAGCATGCCTTTCGGTGAGTTGCATGGCATAGATAAGTCCTTCGGTCTGTATTTTTAGCAGGTCACGGTCGAGAGTCGTTTGTGGAAAAAATGAAACATTGAAGGGATTAGTAATAGTATTTGTCTCTCTGATTTATCTTACAAAATTTGAGCTACTTATATAGCAATCTGGAGGCGTAAACCCTGCCACATTTTCCTAAATTCATTTAAACTTTTTTTCTTCGGACAGTTCTCATCCCAAGTTAGCAAGAATTTTGATTACGCTCACCAATATACTCACATATTTTCTTAACAAAATTTCGTACAGTAGAAATGTTAAAGTAAAATGTCGACTGGCTAGTGAAGGAACAGGTTCATAAGCTACGTTACAGTCAGGGTATTATCTTCCTGGATTTTAAGAAGGCGGCTATAAATTTGCTAAAACCAATTAATTTATAAATTAAATGAGTTGGGTATTAACGACGATACAGTTAACTGGGTCAAACATTTCATTGAAGAGAGGGAACAGAAATTTGTACTATTAGTTTATGTTAGCTCGAACTCAGTCAAAGTAATCTCGAGCATCTTCTGGCGTTAGGGTGATTTGAACCCTTCCGATGCCTCTTATCATATACCAGCTGACTCAAGCAACGAGATTAATGGTAATGTTAAGAGATTTACTGCTAGAATTAGTAATATAATGAGAGTGATCAAATAAGTAACATTCCTTCGTCCACTGATTTATTTCAAAACGTTCGTAAAGTCATAACTACCGTAGAACTCAATTGAAGTAAATGCCCTGTGGAAGAATCGATTTCATAAGGATTAATTGGATTACATTAGTGGAGTAGATATACTAGTAATCCATTCAGTTGAATATCTTGAGATAACGCTCACGATTAACTATAAATGAAGTACAAAAATCTAAAGGTGAGGTAGGGTGATACAAAGAACTCGATTTGATAGAACGTATTGTCGGTGGCTTCGGTGGAAATTAAGAGAGCGATCATACCTCGCCTTACTCAGATATCAGCTTTCAATTGGGACANATATCCGACATCTTCTAGCTAGAGAATTAGAAAAGGGAGAACAATGATGGAAACGATTAAGATAACGAAGAGGAATTGGATAAGTTGCACATTGAGAAGAGAACGTCGATAAGATATGTAATGGAGGAACAGTGGAAGAGGGAAGAGGAATTAGCGAAAGAAGAGGAATAAGGATGATAAACGAAGTCAGAAAGAAGAGAATACGCGGAAAAGAATAGACATGAGGTAGAAGTACCAGGAGAAGAGAGACATTATTACCTGCAATAGCAGATTAGAAAAAAGAGTGAAGTTAGTTGGGAGGGAGATATGAAATACTGTACTGTTGTACTCATGTACTAGTGATATTTGTATTATGTACTTGTGATATCAATCTTAAATTGTATCTTAAACTTTGTAAAGGGCTAGCCCCGTTAATAAACTATATTCTATTCTACTAGTCGGAGAATGACATGGGGACTTTGCGGTCTTCAGTTAGGTACTTCTGAACAAAAACGAAAGGGAGGGTAAAGGGAGAAATCGGAAAGAAAGAGACAGGATAAGATGGAAGAGAAAGAGAGAGGAGAAAAATAGAGAGGAGAAAAACAGAGAGGGAAAAAAGAGGATCACGTTTCTATCAAAGGATGTGCCGTAGGAACGATCTTAAGTGACCAAAGTTAGCTCATCATGCTCGTGATTCTAAGCTTATTTTTATATTTAACCGGAAACTGATTGGGTTTTAGATAAAGCTACAGGGGAGAATTCGATGAGACGGAAAGGAAAGGGGGCGAAAGAGAAAGGGAATAAAATTAGAGTGAACAGGAAAAAGTGAGTGGAATCGAGATGGCCTGAAAGTAAAGAGATAAAAGGAAAGCGATTGGGGAAATAGAGGGAAACTGAGATAGTAAAAGAGAGGAGGCGAAAGAAACGTGGGTTCGAAGGCTCGACGTGTGTATGGACCGATACGAATAGGATGGCTGAGGAAAAGAGAGACGAGATGAAGGTTTGGGGGAGGTATTGGTGAAACAATAAATGCCGGAAGGCTTCCTCTGAGAATGGGAAGGAGGTAAAAGGGGTAGGGATGCAAGTGGATAGGGTCAAGGCTGTAAGGGAGGAATATTAGTATGGAGGATGAGGTCAAATAAGACGGCGGGCCGGAAGGGTGGCGGATCGGCGCGGGAGCAAACAGACAGACAAAGCGACTCAATGTCCACGATATTCAACATTGAAATTCACTTCCCACGGGCAAATATTTGAATTGCGGCGATTCCACACACCGATCGTCCTAAATCTATATATTACGTATGTTGTGACAAAGGATAAGTTTGCTTGATATAAAACTGACTTGGATGGTGTTTTCGAACTAAAGTACGGTTGAATTATTCTAGCGGAGATAATTATTCTTACCCGAAAAGCAGGAAATGGAAGAGCTGCAGCGCTGTGGATTTCGAAATGCAAAGCAAATTGACTGTGGAGGGAAATGCACAGTGAAGTAGGGCGAGGTGAGAGGAAGGACGGGTGGGGAATGTTACAGCAGAAGACGGAAGGGGAATGGAGTGGAGCTCAAATTCGGAGTTAGAAGAAGGGAGACAGTGAGTGTCTCTCAAGCAAAGGTACGGGAATCCTAAATGAGCAAGGAATTGGAAGAATTCTGAAGAAGGATGGGGTATTTGCGTGAAAGAGTATTAGAGCGCGAGAGGAAAATTGAGGGGGGTAAGAATTTTAAGCTAGCGAAGGTGGAATAGAGTGTGAAATGGGTGGGGGAAGTACTCTGGGGAAGGAGTCTTGTATATGTAAGTGAGGGAAGGGATTAGCGGAGCGGGGAAGGTTATAAGAGTGGGAGAAAGGCGAAGATCTGGTCTTGAGGAGTATTAGAGCTATCGCAGCGGTGCAAGGATTGAAATGGAACGATGAGTTTCGGAGTTGGGAGGAATTATGAGTGGAGAAATTCCCTAAAGCAATTTCGTACGAAAGGACTACAGGAAAGGGGAGCGGGAATTGTGTGAATAAAATGCGGATGCAAATGGAATGAGCGAAGTCAGAATGGCGGAAGATATAGATGGGATTTCGTAGAAATGGCAGAGGAAAGAACGGACTCAAGGCTTCCTTTCGAAGCGTTATGGCACGCTACATGGGTTGGTAGTGATGTAATAGACCCTATGTAGCTCATACTCAGGAGTTACTCGGGAAAATATATTAAAATAATAGTAGATTGATGTAGAATACGGCGAATTAGAAAAGGCCTTTTGTAAATCCGCGTGTTTTGATAAACATTGCTACTATGAATCGATAAGAGATACCGAGATGCTCTTTGAAATTGTATGGGATCGTTAGAATAAAAGATATTACGTAATGGCTTAAATTTGCTCGTAAATTCAAAGATACGTTCACGGAAGCCGCTGTCGTTATTATTTGTCCAAATTTCTACGTGGACCGATCAGATACTGCAATTAAAATTAGGCGAGTGGATGCTATAACATGTATTTTTAAAAACAACGTTTTCTGCACAAGATTTGCGAGAGTAGCAGGTTACAGCCATAAACTTAAGGTGCCAGCTTGGACATCTCGTGCCACACGCAGGGGTAGTCGGCTCGCAGTTTATATATATATATAAAAGTATAATGCCATATTGTATTAATGATATGATGTTTGACAAACAGCCTTATAACCCCGAGAAATCACTGCAATACAATTGCGAAAGATGAGAAAAGTACACGACAATTTTTATTACGTAGGTTATAGATAGCCGTGACGAAAGAAAGAATGACATTTTTAGTATTTACAATTTTGTTTTTGCTATCAGCTTTGTCTCCCATGTAAATCCATGACGGAATGGAAAACATTTTTGGAGAATCCTTTCGGTAAGTTCGAACTGTTTATACTCTGTCTGACAATGATGCAACGCAGTGAAACCGGAGGTGGGAATGAAACTGGGAAAAAGTACAAAAGTCAATTCATTTATGTGATAAATATCTCAAAGTTAAAGAGGACTTGCTCGAAAGATGCAAGAAGTAGCGTTGCATTGAAAATATGCGGAGATAAATTCACCGAATATGCAGTGAAGCCAAGAGAAAGGATGTGGGTGACGAGGAGGGTGGCGTTACGGGGCCATGAGGTGAAAAACGGAACAGGAGAGGCGTGGAAGCATGGTATGAACTGAAAGGGGAACAGAGATAAAAGAGGAAAAGCCAACAAAGCGGTTGGAAGGGTGAAAGAGAGGCCGTGATACGATGTGTTTTTATAAAGAGTGTGTGGAGATGTGAGGGGTTAGGGAAGGGATCGAAGGTAGGCAAAGGTGTGGGGGAGGAGAGATCGAGGAGGGAACAAAAGATATCTTTAGACGCTTCGCTGGAGTGGCGAAAAGATATTCGGGTGGTTGAAAAAATTCAATAAGGGAGCGAAGAGTGGAGCGGTAAGGAAAAGACAATAAGACGGTTTTAGAATGGGAAAGGCATCGATAAAAAGCATTGGAAACATGGCGGCGTGTGGCGCTGATTAGCGAGCCCTGTAGTTTCGGAGAGTAAAAATAGATTTGAAGCGGAAAGCAATACTTTAAAACGAAACTGTAATTCACCAATAATATTTAGCATTTAGAGTCGAGGAGATATGAAGGATGATCTTAAGAAGAAATGATGATCTGGTATGTTAAGAAAGCTACAAAAAGCAGCATGACAGTACACAGTTATCATTGAATTTTTAGAGATAGAAAATTGCAGTTTCCAGTAGGCCCTCGATGGACCCAAGCATTGAATTTTTTCGAAAACAAAAATATTTTAGTTGTATTTTGGAGTTACGAGTGTGAATAGCTGTGTGACCAACGCGTTCGACTTCAATGAAAGCGGTCCCTGGTTCAATTCCCGGTGGGGGTATACATGCGAAATGACCTTAGCTCTCAAAGAACTTTTAACAATACTACCATTACTACGTAACGAATGTTCTGGTTGATTCCTGTGGATGTTAACTTGCACTTAAAACTCAAACATAACAAAATAGCAACTGCCCATTTCTTCATAGTGTCGAAGAGTGCCTCAGTCTTTCGGATAGTCTCGAGGGTATTTGAAGATTTGGAAACAACTAAGAAATCGCTCTTTTGCTAACAAATGTGATTTTCTAGCAAATTATTTACGTCGAATTCTTCCAATTATCAACGTATCTGGAAAAATTCCGAAGGAGTTAGCTTCAGGAGAAATTACCAAACGCTCATTCCTTCACTGCGAGCGGCTGTAACAATAGCACAAGTATTTAACTGGAATTAACATCAAAGAATAAGACATGGGACTTTATCAAACTGAGGTTCATTTAATTTGCGGATTAACATTTATCAGCTATAATTTTCGTAGCGAAATTTTCTTGATAACTATATTACGAAAGAAGCATATTGTACAAATAGGTGGACAAGTTGCAAGCAATCGTGAGATATGTAAATGGGTAAGTTAGGGGTACGTGTATTTGTATAAAAACTCATTGCATTTAGAGAAAGAATGATCTAAATAATATTTTTACATAATAAATCTAACTCGTAGCGTAATCGGACAGTTACTATTATTAGGAAACATCAATGACCTTGGCAATCTTATTGACAGTGAAGTTAGAATATATGTGGACGCGACGGTAACTTACAAAACAATAGAGTAGATAGGATATATTAACCCTGTCGAATGACTTAGATAAAATTGTGAAATGGTGCGATAATTGACAATAAGAGCTAAGTGTAGAAAAATGTTCGGTAATTAACTTCTAAAGAAAATCTATTATTAATGATTATTCGCACAGCCTCCGTGGGATAAACTTGTTAACAGTATAATCGGTGAGTAGCCCTCAAAAATAATTTAACATGGGATAGTATATAAGGAAGAGCATTTAAGAAACTCGGATTCGTTTCGGTTGAATCGAAGAAAAAGTTGACGAGCTGTGTTATTTCGCGTTAGTTAGGCCTCACTTTGAGTATGTGTGTAGTGTATGGGACACTGCCGAAAAGTTTTGTATTCAGGAAATTAGATAAAGCGCAGTGGAAGGCTTTATCAAAAATTGCTACGATAAATCAGTGAGTTACACAGATGCTTCTGGACGCAATGTGGGAATCTTTAGAAGATACACGATTTAAAGAAAGGATGAATTTACTAAACAGGATCAGAGAAAGCACGATCACAAATGGTGTAGCCAATATAATACGCTCTTCATGGTGCATAGGCAGTTCTGACACTGCGAGGAAGATTAGGGAAATTGATGCTAGAACTAGTCGTTTTAAGAATTACTTTTTTTCCACAAACGTTACGGGAAAGTCATTGATTATGGAAGTAGTCGTGGTACTTGCACCCCCTGCCACACCCAGGTGGCTTTCACGGTACTTACATATACATAGACAACTCATTTGTGAGTTTTTTGGTGGAAGGTTTGAATTTTAAACTAATTTGAATTCTTCACAAAATTATAAACTCATTTCTTCTTCTTCTTCTAGGTTACATTTTTTCTTGTTGACAACTTGGAGTATTTGCAGAAAGTATACTTTCAATGGCACCTTCAACTGGTCACATTTACTGGCCAATCCAACCGTACTCTTCAACTTGTTCTGTTGAATATCTTGAAAGAAAATATTAGGCTTTTATTTCAAATCCACCGTCAATTCTTATTGTCTTCATTTTTCACCTTTGATTTGTTGACCTTTATACATACCTTAAATATGTTCAATAGTTATAAGAAAATATTCTTAACAAAATAATTCTCTTTTTGCCTATGTTTTAATCAGATGACTTAAGGAATAACGACGCACTTTTGCTTTAAGGAATAACAACGCGCCATCCGAAGATGGAAATTCAACTGAAAAAATATCAAATACAAACCAAGAGCAACTCAAACATCCAATCATCGTAGTATTTATAACACAAAACCGATGTCTCGTATGTTACATATTCACCCAGTACATCCTGGCATATATTTGGCACATTGTACATCAAATTTCGAGTCCAATTTAATTCGAACAGACAAAAGAAACACTCTGAAGTGGCAGATTTAAAGTCATCAGCAATTATTTCCATTGATTGCTTACTCAGCCATATAAACCAACTATTTCGTTGAAAAACACCACCGAAGCTTAGAATTTGATACATTAAACTCATTATTTCGCTTCCGCCATCGCGAAATTCCTTTGATTAATCTTCCATTCGGTTCAAATTTTCCACGGCGGAGGAGAGAATTCACTCGTAATGAAACACGCGAATTAAATTGCGGGTCATTTGACGTGTGCAAACAATGTCCGCCGTTTCTTTCAACCCCGCTCTCGTCATATCTCGATTCATTTTCTGCTTTTCCTTTCAAGGAGAAAAAAATGGCCTCTTACGCTTCCATTTAACTCTTGCTCTGCACCGCCTTTCCTTGTATTTTCCGCCTCCGAATTCAGCGATATACAGCGAATATTACGAGGTGCGAGCAGCGGGAAGGCAAAAGAACGGCGGATGGAACAATGGATCCCCAAGTGGGCAAACGAGGGGGGAGTGAGGGGAGGATGGCCGTAGGGGAAGGGTGGGGTATGAGGGGAAGGAGCGACGCCGGATTTTCATCGGAGCCAACAAAATGGCTCTCAGCCCGTTTTGATGAGGCGGGCCTTATACGTTTTCGAAGGTGAGCCTTCCAAACCGATTCTCCCCCATTTTTTACTCGGTCGATCGCCCACTTTTTTCCATCGAGGAATGTAGTTGCATCCATCGCTTCCAATCGCTCTTTTCGCACTCTTGTTTAACGGCTGTACGTTTTTCTAGCGTGGCGCCTCTCAAACGGGAAATATGGGGCCTAATGTTTCACGATTGATCGATTGCCCGCCGACGCTTCAGATCCTAACGCCTTCATCGTTTCCTTCCGCTAGCTCTGCGAATATCTGTTTCATTCGAGTTTTGGATTCCGCAATGGATTGCAAAATATGCTTCGGTTAATCACGGATTTGATAGATAACATCATTATCAATGCTATGGCTTGAGCCGTTAGAGTTGACTTTTTTAGAATCGAATGATGCTGTCCTGAACTGCGCGGTCAAAATAGGAACCACAACGTTGATTATATTTTAATTTCTAGTATTTGTTTTAAACGGAAATAAAATAAGCAGGTGCTCCCGGATAGTTAAGTGGGCTGCGCGTTTGTCTTTTGTGGAGCGGTCCCGGGTTCGATTGCCGGTGGAGGCCCGTAAGCGCGGAATCACCTTAGATGTCGAAGCACTTTTAACAATACTACTACAACTACAAAATAAGCAATTAAGCATAAGGAAATAATCAAAAACGACTTCGAAGTGAAGTTTAAGTTGCAAGAATGACAGTACTTTCTTTTACCTCCCTTTGTTATTTCTATATACCGGCATGGAGGGCGTTTTGAAACTCCAAACACGACTATTAGGTGCCAAAAGCTCTGAGAGAGAATGAGGCTCACCACGTAAGACAAGGAGTGAGTTAGTTTTCCTTAGCAAGAATCCTACAAGCGAATAATGTCCACGTAGGGCTTTTATATATTTTCCCTGAGATTTAATGTCGCTGAATTCTCACTCTCCGCACTTCTTATCTCCTACATTATCTCATAAAATTGATCGACCAGCAGAGTCTACACCGTGTAATCTTTGTCTAAATACACAACATTTTTCATATAGCCATCGTCAGGAATACCTAATATTTCGTTTCACTTCACATGGAAACATGAGACTGGAGTCCACGCCGTTTGTCCGATTTGCAACAAACTGTATACGTGTTCTCTGAGACCGTACTGTCACCTTTTCATTCGATATATTTGATGGATTTGAACCAAGATTGTTCAGATAAATTTCCATATGAAAAAAATGTTAAGTTCAATTTTATCGGGTACAGACTTTATTTCGTTTGAAAAATTAAATTAGAAGGAATAGTATGGAATTAGAAAGAATACAAATTCTCGTCATTTTCGTGGAATATCGCTTTTGTTTCGAAGTTGTGACAATTTAGATAAAATATGGATATTTTGTGAAATTTTGAGGTTGTAACAACCAGTCCCCTGAAGGACAATGCGATTGCTGACTCCGAGATCATGCGTTTTCCCATGAGAATACATTGTGTATTTAGAAGCAATGGCAAGAATTGACGATGTGAAGAGGTGGAAAATTTTCAGAGGTTTTAACTATTACCGTCACGAGCAAATTTGTAGTGATGAATCTCAGGGACAGCAAAAAAACGTAGCAACGTCATGAATTAATGGAGATGAATGAGTAACTTTTTGTCTGTCAATTCAGTATCTTGATATATTTTACGATTAAATTGAAGAAAATTTCATAAATATTTACATTCTTTTCGTTGATTGTAGATTTCGGCTTCGAACTAAGAACTGAGAACTTTGATTATATTGAAAACTTTCGTTTTCGATAACCACTGGACTAAACTAAGATGAGAGATGTTGTAATCTCTTATGTACAAATAGGTATAATCTATTTAATCCGACCTCTATTTTCACCGTTGAGAATCAACGAGCACTTCAGCTAGTTATCCATAAGCCTGTTACGATTGAAATGAATCGTTTGTGGAAGTTATCGTTCACGAGGTGGTAAACGATTTCCTTCCACCAGTGTTAACTTTACGATACGCCATTTCATGTGCATCTAATTCTATTTCAGTTGATGGCAACAAAAAATGAAATTACGTACGAATTGCATGTTTTCGTAATTATTGGAACACGCGCTAAAAAATAAAAGCGGATTTTATAAGGATGGAAAATCATAATCTTCGTATCTTTAGTATAGTGTTGAAGTTACCGTTTGAGTCAATGTTGTAATGGCTTAGATTCAAGAAAGTACAAAATATTATCTGATAAAGTAACTCCTTTTTACTGAACTCCTAATAATGAAAATGAACCCTCAATAATGAAAAAGTAACTCCTTTTTATCAATAATTTTATTTTACAGACGTTGTCCTTATAAGTAGTGTTAGTAATCCTTAAAGCACTTTCACAGCTAAGATGATTTCACACGTGAGCCCTCACCGAGAATCGAACCTGGAACCGCTTTCACCGAAGTCGAACGCGTTACTCACAGTGCCATCCAGAAACCAAGTTGCTATTATATATTCATTAATATTATAATTTAAAAACCATACACTTTTCAACATTTAACCGTATTGAATCTCGCCCCAATAAAGACGATGTGTTATTATTATTAGAAAATACTCCATCGAATGAAGCAAAAACATTTATAGGCAGCAATAAAAGTATTCGATTACCTTATGAAGCACAAATGTGAATCGATGAAAAGAAATATCGTGGCCTTCAAATCAGCAATTGGCCTAACACCGACGACCTAATTTCGCGTCTTTATCAAGGGTCCCAGACTAGACGAAAAGTCTGCAAAGATAATGACGAAACTGCTTGATATCAAGGCACGATAAAGGGATTTGGTTCCTTAAAGTTATGCAACTTGCTTTATCTGCTTGCGTTGCAGGTTCACCGGCTGACAAGGCGGACTTGGAGGTTGGCGATGAAATCCTCGAAGTGAACGGGAAGTCGCTGGACGACGCCACGCACACAGAGGTTATTAGTCACATACATCAGGTAAGAAAGTTAATCTTATGTATACTGATAGTGTAGCTTTTTGAAATTCCTACCAGAAATTCTCACGTTTCTATTCCATAATTTGATAAAAAATTTTGAAGATAAATATCGCGACGGTCATGATTTTTAATGCAGCAATGCCGTTGAATTGTACTGTTGTATTTTAGTATTTACAATTCCGATTTTTGCTTGTAATCTCTCCGAGGTGCAATAATAAGGCACGACGTAAAAAATCATTAGAACAAGCTGAAGATCAATACATCAGTAAGAAGACAATGTAAAGTAAGACTTTGTTTATCACGTTAAAGAACAAAGGGCATGAATAAAGGAGATTGACAAAACGGTACAGAATGACACTATCGCTGATACCGTACTGCCAATGGAATGAGCAATAGATCACCATATCATACAGAAATAATCGAATAAGACATTCGAAGCTACTGGTTGAAATGTATAGGGAAACAATTTCAGTACATGTCAAATTGCCAGAGGATCAGATTCATACGAGTACATTCCACTGATACTACCAATATAATATTCTAATATAAAATATTTTAGCACTTTCCAAATCGGGAAATATAAAAATCTCCCTCTAAAAATAAATCTCACAACTTTTTATATTATATCTTATAACTAATTAACTATGTATTAATTTTGTCATAGTTAAACTGCTGTTATTTATTGCTAATTAATTAATTAATTTTAATGACTTGGGAATTAAGAGGGTAAGATTAACCGGTTAATTGTCGCTCAATATTTATATAATAACGGTACATCTCTCCTACTATTCCATCAGTATTAAAGTTTTTATTATATATGTAAATGTGTATATGTATGTAAAGATAAGTATAATTTCATTGGAGTTTGCTAGGAACAAGAGCATTCTGTTATCATTATACTATTATATAATTGAATCAGTATGTATAACTGTGAGGCTAAATGAAAATCATTCAAGGGTATTCGGTTATAAATGAAGCTTCTTACTTTAATAATCTTTCAACAGGGAAATGAACATATATGAATTGCATTTAAAACTCGTGTGTATTTGAATCAGTCTCCTTCTGCCATTCCTTACCATCGCACATTCATATCGAGCAAGCGGACCTAATAGTAGCGTTTTCGGGCAGAAAAAGTAAAAATCATTTGAATGGAGATGAAGACATAACTGTGACGGGTTCGCATTAAATGGAAGGGAGAATGGAACCATTCACGAAATGTTTCCCAACCTCGACGTAAAAATAGCCCGCCATAAACAGCCCCGAAAACAACCTCGCAGCCGGAAAATGGACCGTATAACTATTTGTTAAAACGAAATAAAACGCGCAGTAATTCATATCCCGTAAACATCTGCGCGTCCTTCCTCCTCTAACGTAAACGGGTTCTCCCCTTCGGGAGTCTCGCAGTCAACTCACAACACGCACAAACACATCATATGGCCCTCTGTGTCTCTCGCACGCGACCATTACCGCGATACCATTCAACAAGGCATTCGGCTGTCCCCTCACACCGTAGACCGCAGAGTTGTCTACTCTCGAGGGAGAGAAGCACAAGCGGGGCTCAAATATTTGTTCGCGCCGTCTGAACGCTCGTTATTAATGCACGGCGTAGAAAGACCAGCCGCGGAACGAGGAGAATAAGAGAAGAAAAAAGGATGGAGTGAATGGCAGACAAAAGGGAGATTGGGCGATAGATAAAGAGGGAAGTCACGAGGAGAACGGATAGGGGTTGATGGAGAGATGCGACTCGGTAAACGGATCCAGACCAGGGGTTGGCCATGTGCGGCTCGTATGTTGCATTTGCAAATTCTCGTTCGCGATGTGATTGTTCGAGAATTGAACTGTATAAATTCAATATGTTTATCGTTATATTAAGATTCAAAAGGTCGTAGATGGCCCGTTATATTGGAACGGAAACAAGAATTTAAGAAATATCAAACAAGAACAACAAAAGGACATCCAAGCAAATAAATAAAACTCTATGAGAGTAAACTTTCACTGAACCACACTATACGACCATGGTTTTGTAGATTCGCTACATCTTTAGGAGCGTCTTCTCATCTGAAGATGTAGCAACGCTACGAAACCATGGTCGTGTCTTTACTTTATAGTGTGGTTTAGTAAAATTTTACTCTCATGGAGTGTTTTAATATTAAAAATTACCAAAATTAATCCTGACTCTGTATCCTTTAACTAAAAAACAAAATATTTACATCTGCATCTAAATAATTACCCTGCAAGACATCTTTCGAAGTGTAACGAGGAAATTTGAATACGACAATGACATAGAGGTTTAATTTGTGAAAGACGAGTGCATTGATTGTGGAAAAAATATAAATGTTAAGTAAATTTTCTTTAATGCCTTCCATTCATATTTTTTGATGGATTATGCAAGCCCATGTATGTCAAAACACCTAAAATGATGCAGCTGCAGGACCAAGCGCTTAGGGATACTTAGGGGCACTTGGCATAAATCAGTGATTCCCAAAGTGGGCAATACCGCACCATTTGCGCTGATGTAATTTAGGCAGCGCTTGAGGCTAATGAATTGTATCCAATAGCTAGTCATTTTTCTTTCTCAGTTAAATGTTACTGGATTAGGCCGCAATCAAACATTATAAAATTGACATACAGCTATTTGGTGGTTGATTTTATCATTGCAGTTTTTGATTCTCTCTATGTTGCTCTCCATAGAGATGATAATTTTTATGGTTTCGAGGGCGGTGGTATGGAGGCGAGGGGGCGTTAGCGCGAAAATTTGGGAAACACTCGTCTAGATTCATGGCGA
Source organism: Ladona fulva (assembly GCA_000376725.2). Classification (NCBI taxonomy): domain Eukaryota; kingdom Metazoa; phylum Arthropoda; class Insecta; order Odonata; family Libellulidae; genus Ladona; species Ladona fulva. The sequence continues at coordinate 1,057,966 of KZ308654.1, forward strand.
GGGTTTGAAGAGGATAAAAAGGAATGATGAAACAAGGAAACTAATCAGGTCAATTTTGGACTAAAACAAAAGAATCGTGAACTCTTTCACTAACTTTACCAAGTAAAATATAAAATTCAAGGTTTAAAATTCTCCAGGAAAGTTCAACTTACACAAGTCACTAATTTTCCTCTTATCTATCTCCAGATTATTTTCCGCGATGCAAGATTTAGCGAGTTTTTTTCCGCATAATTTCTTCTAGCACCTCACTGCTTAATTAATTTTCTAAAAGACATCATTATCAATTTAAGAATCCTCTGCATCAGGCTTGTTTCTCACACGACACGACAGAGTGAAATTTGAGTAAAGTGATGTTGAGTGCGGAAGATAAAGACTGACATTTCTTACTCCAAGAAGGAAACGTGAAGTCTCAAGTTGGTGAATCGAATGAAGCAGCAATGCCTTTGGAAGAAAAACAGGGCAGGAATTTATGGAAGAGGAACATGGAAAGTGAACATGCTAAATTAGGACATGATTGTTTAAGTATCATATTGGATCATTTATTAGATGGACTAGATAGTATATAGTAAAAGGTAGTACATAGTACAAGCAAAAAAGGCAGAAATCAAGTAATTAGTAAACGTAAACAGGAATAGAAGGAATAACAAGTGTGTAAAATAGCGACACGACTGGGACTCGAACCCAGTTCTCCCACTTTCCGGGCAGGTATTCTAACCACTGAACTACCGTGCCGCGTCTCTCTCACACTGTTAAGGGAATGCTTTGTGAGCAAGACTGGCAGTCTCCACATAGTGGCACAACCTGCCGTCCGAGGTCCTCACAGAGGCAGCCGGCTCACAAAGCGGTGTTATGAGGTTATTTCCCCCCACCGCTTTGCAAGGATTAAAGGAAAGGAAGGTGTCTTAGTAGATTAAAAACCTACGGAAAATCCCAAAGGAATAACAAGTGTGAAAAATAGCGACACGACTGGGACTCGAACCCAGGTCTCCCACTTTCCGATTAGAATACCTGCCCGGAAAGTGGGAGACCTGGGTTCGAGTCCCAGTCGTGTCGCTATTTTTCACACTTGTTATTCCTTTGCGATTTTCCGTAGGTTTTTAATCTACTAAGACACCTTCCTTACCTTTAATCCTTAGGAATAGAAGGTTTGCATTTAAGTATGCAATGAAAAATGACTAAAATTGAGCAGCTTTCAAAAAACGTAAGTTGCGCTCCATACTCAACGACTCCTGGCAAGGCATCTGAAAAGAATGATTTATTAAGAAGAAAATAATATCCGTGCAAATCACATAAATATATATAATTTAAGAAAGAGGCCATAAGTGATCCATTTTCTCCTTACTCCATATTAGTTATCTGTTCTCTTGGTATTGAACGCCATCGGTTGATTTTTCATGGAAAAGTGTAACGTGCTCATAATTTTTTGAAGATGCCGTTCTTAGGGTCATTAGCGCTGCTTTTCTATGTCTCTAGCCTTTTTTTTTTGCTTCCAGAAATGGTCCATAACCATAGGCGTTTGGGAAATTAACTGGGATTTTTCCTCGTAAAGTAAAACTTACACGTTCCCTTGTTTTTGTGTGTGGTGGATTCGCGAATATACAGATACCAAAATTCGATTTGGCTTGACTGAAAAGCCGAGTTAAGTCTCGCCATAAAATCTGAATATTTTTTCTACAGCCACTTTACATGGTGACGGATTAAAGGTGAATCGGTATTTGGAATTTTCGTTAGAGTAATCATTGTGAAAAAGAGCGCTAGTTTGTAAGTCCTACTTGTTCTACAACCACTCCTTCGTAGGAGAATTTTCCAATTGAAAGGTATGAGCTATCATGGCTTTTTCTATGAGATGAAGTTATAAACAATACCTTATGATGTAAAAAATTATGCTAAAACATTAAGGATTCATTTAGGCTCAGTCTGCTAGCGCCGCTCGGGAAAAACATTGGGGGGTTAGCTAAACATGGTCTTGGTGACTCATTTAAAAGTCCCTCCTCCATTTACGATCCAATCTCAAGTTTCGATTTACACTTCGAGGACAACAATGGCAGGAAATGAGGAAAAAGAAGCTAAACGAAAAGGAAGTAAATTTTGGAGCAAAGACAATCGTTAAGAAACGAATAATTAAAGGAGAACAGATTGATAAAATCCGTCGTGGAGATAAAAATTATCGCTTTATATTCACACATTCACGGTTATGCGAGAATGAAACGACAAAAAAATTCCTCATGAGCTTGGCCTTTGGATTTTTAAGAGGTTGAGTAATGGCGGTAGGAATGGTGAATATATTTTCCGCATCAAACAATATTTACATCAACTTTTCGATCACGATGGTTAGACTATGGGAATTTGGTTTTCTATGGGACAAAAGTAATTGATCTGGGTTTTCATCTTCATTTGACCTTTTTGAACTTAACAAGCAACTAAATGATGCTTACTTAACGTTATACATGATTAAAGTATCTGTTCATTATCTCACAAGGAAACTTCACTTGGTGTGGCTAAAGTCGATGATGGGACGAAAATTTTCTAAAAAGTGTGTAATTCAGAAAGTTACAAGGTCTTCTATACATATTTGCCATTAACAGCTAGTAACTTGTAACTACAATGAATAATTAATTGATTTCACTGTTCATAATGAAAGTATTTGAACACAGTATTCCGGTTTTTACAAATTTTTTATACTAATCAGACAGTCGGTTTTGAAGCAATAGCATCTTCATCGAGTCTGATTAAATAAATTGAAAAAACACAAACGCACACCCTTGAAACATTGGCAGAGGGAAAGGGGAAGAAAATTAATAATTTGAAGTGAGAGGAGAAGGAGTGGGTGGGGTGGAAGGGGAGGTAAGTGCTTAATGGATAAATAATTGGTGAATCGATTGGGAATAAGTGATTTTTCGCTGATTAGTAGCCACATTATAGATTTTGGATTATTGCTAACATTTTCAAAGCGTCTAATTTACGTCCCTGAACTTTAGTATGCATGGGGAAAGGTATAAAATCCATGGGATGACAATTTTCAAGAATTTGTAGCTAAATTGGATACATTATTCCTTATGGGAGGATGCATGTTTTTGCCATATAAAAAAAATCGATTCATCTGTCCAACGTAAATGGTAAATCTTTGCACTCCACTTCATACACACCAAAGTTACTTTCTAGAGGTATTTTATCCTTACAATTAAAAAAAAATCCCATTATTTTTTAGGTGGTCAAATCCTGGTTTTAGGAGAGAGTCCATTGGTAGAAAGTTATAAATTGTTAAACTAACTGTCAGATTACTCCATCATCGTTTGATATAATTATTGTTTTTTTAAGCTTTTACTGTGGTAAGAAACAATAACCGATGCCCGTGAACGTTCAGAGCACATTTATTTTAATAACAATAAAAGATTCCCAAAATTAATTACTAATAAGATACTGATAAGATACTGATGAACCATGCACAACGCATAGACGGAGGACATAAATGCACCGTGTGTTACATTCACGAAATAAAGATAATAAAAGAAAGCCCTGCATATATAATCCTTTATAATGTAATTTAAGCTACTTAAGTTTACTCCATTACTAAGTCATAAGATCGTCTTTACGGAGGTTAAAGCATAACTGGTACAACTCTTTTAACAGCCCGATCAGCATGAGTACCTGTTTACAGTAACATCGTGAAACACAAGGTAGCAGTAGTTCAAAATGAGAGATGTAGCCAATGAACATTTTTTAGGAATGGCGCCTCTGCATGATGTAACTATTTGATTCATACTTAATTTAATATTTATTATCATTCAGCAATTGGTGATAAAGAGAGAAGATGGGAGATACCTGTGTAGAAACAGAGAAAAAAGTGCAAATGAAGCAGAGGGAAAGCGAGATGAGCGAAACGATCGATCCCAGATGAAAAGTACGGGAAGTGAGGGCGAAGCGGAGATAAACTAGAGAATGGGAGGGCAGTCGAAGCGGTGTAAAAGTGACGCACTATAAAGGCCCGGCGATAAACAAGACAAAGAATCGCACAGGCACGACTTCCAACGGGTAATGTTTGACCCGGCCCTTCCATCTTAAGGACGTGAAATTGCCCCATTAGAATCGAATTTCCCCTCGGATTCGCCCTGAACCCGATATCTGTCGCCTCATCCGAAACTTTACTAATTTAGATTAAGCTCTCCTTTTGACGTACCTTCATTTAATTCCAGTTGATAAACATATTAGTTCGCTCCTCTTCTTAGCTTCCTTTTTATTCATCAAGGGCCTTTTTTTATACGTCAAACCGATGCAAGAGCATATTTTTATTCCCATTAATTTTAACGGATAATCTACCTTTTTATTGGATACCGGCAAAACTTTTCTGTGGCCGGTTTCACAAGAGGCAACAAGGGTCGAGCTGGACGATGATTCGGAATCCGATCTTGCAATCTGAATCTCTAGCATCAATGAATCAGTACTTAACATTAGTAAAAACGGAAAGATGTGACACTATACTCATCCTGTTGACATTTACAAAGGTGTATATAATTTGTAGACTCACGAACTAGTTCTCAAGTCAAACTTAATTATAACATGTATCTTGAGATAGGATACGGGTTCTTTCACATATTTTATGCTGACCCAATTTATACCATCAGTCTTTGAAATATTATGAGATGTATGAAGTATACGTTACCTCGCCAATAAAGGGTCTATCTATCAATCTACGTGAAATTTTTCACATCTTGTTTCTAGTGCTCTCGTATCATTGTCTTAATATGAAAGATTTTCACTTCAATTAATCTTACATAAGACATTATTCCGGGCAAACATATTAACTCTCTCGAATAATCGCACATCTAGGTATTAATATTATGAATAAATGATACAAAATCAGGCGTAACTTTGTGGTACTGATTAGTGAGAAAAAACTCCAAGAGAAAAAAGTTTTTATTTAATATTATGAATTTTATTGAGGAAATTACAGGATTACTGTTCGCGCAGTATTCAGTTTTGGGCCTTAATCATTAGGTCAGTGTGAGCCTTAACCATTCCACATGCAATTACAAAATATCTAAGAGAGGGAATGAGGGTTATTTGGCAAAATAATGAATGAGGTAGTTTGCCAATACATTCCGTAGTGAACCTTATGAGTGGAAAAGTGCAGCAAAAAAGAACCTTAAAAAAGAAATTCTATAGAATTTAATACAGAGTAGCCAATAAGGTTTTGTTAAGCATCATTCACTACTCAATAGCTGTCTTAAAGTCACAGCCATGAATCAGACTGAGACTATTATATTGCATGCTTATAATGGACTTTAACTGATATTCACCGATATTCTATTACTTGGAGTTAAAGAAAGATAATCTCAATGCTAATCCATCATACATATAGGAGATTAACTATAATATTTCCTTTAATACTAACAAAGCGTTATAAAACCGGACCCTAAAATGTATATTAGTAATCCATTTAAGTATATATTATAATATCAGGCCTGAGACTTAAAAAGATCTACAGCACAGACTCAGGATTTATTTCGTGGCATTAATTCACACAAAACGGCTTCGTGATAGTTCTTTAACTAAACCGCACAAATTAAATTAAAATCCCCCTCCCGTTTCCCCATTGCGTCTTTCGCTAACATTTGTTACTTTCACTGATTTCATTGATTTATTTCCTATATACATTTTGTTGTTAGTCAAAATATGTCATATGATGATATAGTTTCGCTATCTGGGTCGTGTAGTGTATTTTATGCGTGTTTTTAGTGAAAGTTCTGCCATGAAGCCGTTGTGTTAAATAAAATATATATTTTACTTTGCCTCGTACCTAAATAAAAAAGAAAGGTATCATGTTAACCGAGATTCAATTTGGGAGGTCTTTACAATTTTCTCATAGAGACGTAAAGTTGCTTCTTAATACACTTAGGAAAAGTTTTGTTCGGAGGTCATGGACCACCTTTGCTCTAGATTATGGGTGAACGACGTCTACTAGTCGACTCAGTCAGAGTTTGACCAAAATTTCAAGCTCCATTACCTTTATTAAGGTAGTATCAGGTGTAAATTATCAGTCACGTGACTAATTCTCAAGATATATGAATTAAAGGATTCGCTACGCGATGAAAATCCATTCCGTATCCCTCATTCTCGTCTTCGAGTCGCCTTCTACCACATCTTCGGCATATTCCCCATTAACCCTCCTCATTTTCCCCCCTTGCTCATTCTCCTCTCTAATTCCCCTGGCCCTTCGACCCGTTGGCCTTATCGTCGTGCGCCAATCCCCATCCTCCCGCCATTTCCTCTTTTTTCTCCTCGATTGCCATCTCTTTATGTTTCTCAATCTGCGTGAACATTTCCTCTCCCTTCGTTTACTCTTCCCTTTCTTATTTTTTTCATTTCAACCACTCCAGATTGCGCCGCCCCTCGGGAAACCCATTCCTCCCCACCTTATTTCTTCCTATCCCTTTAACACGCAACTTACCATCCCCCCCTCAATCTGCGGTTTATCATCGGCCTCCGTCTTTACATCCCTTCGCCATCACTGGGATCCTTAGGTTCAAAGTCCTAGAGGAGCCTCGAATGGAACGACTGAATAATTTAGGGTCGAGCTTCACCTCCGTACGTTCCCCAATCGCCGCCCCCTTCACCTTCGATGCATGACCCAACCGTGGAGAATCTGATGCCCGAGTAACAGGCGAGGGAGCTGCTCCTTCGGATAATTTATGAAAATCACCTGTCGTTCGATTTAAGGGATATATAGCTTAGGCGAAATTGACGAGCTCATCAAACCTCAGGTTCGAAAAGGCAAACGACACGTATCAAAATGCTCTCTCCCCTTCCTCATAAACGAGATATATTAATTCGAATTATAACTCCGTTTTTTCCTAGTAGACAGAGTGCGTGATGATAATAATAATAATATTTATGAAGGCCTCGCAGCAAGCCGCCTGGTGGAAAAAATATCAGACAAAGCAATGATGCCCGATTTAAATTACTAGCAGTTACAGCATAAAAAACCACTGCTTTTTTTACAAATTAATATATACATAATAGTTCCGCTATTATGATGTATTCTAAAAATGGACTTCCACTAATTTTCTCTTTAGTGCTCTCTATTATAATGGTTTCCTAGAGTTAAAGTGAAGATTATAATTACTCTCCGATATATACAATTAATCAGCATGGATATGAACTGTTATCTTAAATCAAACAAACCATTATAATATTAGACCCTTAGTGAACATTAGTTAAAGTCTATCTAAGTATATATTATAATATCGGACATAAGTAATACATATATTATCAAAATTCATACATGAGAGGAAATTTGCAACAGAATTCCATATAATTACACAAAATAATGCAAAGCCAATAGTTAAGTGCATAGTACAAAATTCTACGTTGGAATTTTGAAAAAGATAGATAAAATTATTTATGTTAAATGACTTAACTTGAGGATTCGATTTTAAAAAGAGAAGTACAAAAGTCAAAGTCATTTTCATCTAAGCTCCATTACATACACCTAATCTTCGGCTAGCCTTAGTGAGATTGAATTTCATGTTTTGCTCTCTCACGGTACATTCCCAAATCCATAAGAAAAATCACGTTCTGCGAAATACACGCACATTACCATTGGTTTCGTAACTTCATCTTAATTCTCCAATATATATATATATAATATTCCCATTAAACGAAAAGTAGCTACATTTTACCGTTCCGGAGGATTATTTATCATGGTAATAAAAACCGTACTTTCATGTTTATCTCTCTTTATTTTCCAAACTGCGATCTATTTTTTTCCGCGAACGATACGGGAAAGTAATAGTCGTGGTGTCCTGCCACAGGAGGAAAGACGACTTGCAGGAAACATATGTAGATGCAGATTACATCTTATTTTCAATGAAAACCAATGAAAGCAGTAAATAGATCTGCAGAAGGAAAGCATTAAAAATGTTCAATGCAATGAAATCCATGCGAAGAGGAATGCAACATATAAACATGACTCTAGTAATGTTATATAGTATACCGACTATACACCGATAAACTACTTTAATGCCGACAATTTATTATATTAACACGATCGTAGCTTAAGTTATAATTACCAATAACACGAATACGTTCATGCATTTTGAAGCCTGTGGATCGGAAATATATAAGTGATCTATAACTCTCAACGATGCTTCTGCATTCACTCCTATAACTCCTTAATTCGAGTTAAGCGTAGCATTTTTCTTCGCGTCTTACTTGGCCGTCTTAATTTATCGAAAGCGAGCAAATTACTCGATTAGTGATTTCATAATTCAGGTGAGGATAGGATGCGGTAGGAAACGAACTTAGTCACGAACGGAAGTTAGCTCCAGCATGGATAAAGTGGGTGGGGTATAAGAGCAAATTATAATTTGAATGTCCTATATAAATATGTGAGGCGGAATAGTTTTAAGTGGGGTCACAGGTGTAAGAAGGAGAGGCGAAAGGGAAAACGGAAGTTATATGGCGAAGGGGAGGGAATGCGGCTGCGGAGAGATTAACGTAAAGTGTGCTTTACTAGAAAAACGGGAGAGAGGCTTAGCAGTAAATGGGAAAAGGCTGCGAGGTAGATAAGGACTTGGTTTGTTGAATTCTATACAAATCTTTATCTTTAATATGGAATTACTATAAGTGGTAGACCCCACACTGTCGTACACAGCTTTTACCAAGCTCCCTTTGGGGTTTTCAAGTTAGCAGCTTCTCCGGTTCACAGAACTCTTCCATACTTCGTTATGCTTGCAAACCTTTTTGGTCCTAACATATCTATACATCATATCATAGGTTCATATTCTTTAGTTTCATACCACATTTCATATACTAGGTTTCGGAAATGATGGTGATGGTTCGATTCAAAGATCGGTAGTCTTTTATTCAAAACAGTCTTCGTGACATAACTATATTAGTACTATATCGTAAATTTCTATACTCATTAGACCACGGATAGACAAAAACAGTAAAAATACAGAATGTCATTCAAAAATTTATTTTTATAATTAATTAACCTCAACATGCTTATTACAGAAAATGGGGTAAGTCCGTGAACAACATTAAGGGTCGGTATTATGATGTATACTTAAGGGGGACTTTAACTAATGTTTAGTGACAAGTGTTATAATGTTCTGTTAGATTTAAATTGAGAATTATTGTTAATCTCCTTTATAGAAAGATATTTACTTATTTAGCGAGGGTATTAACTGTAATCTTCAATTTAACTCTTAAGAAAACAATATAATACCGGATCCTAAGTGAACTTAAATTAATGCCCATTTTAAGTACACGTTATAATATCGGGCCCAAGACTCATTTACATCTCATTCAAAATTCTGTTGATGTTCAATTTAAATATTAAAATTTTCTGCGGTTTATCATATGATGCACACTGTACACACATAGAAATTGGCTTTTTTGTCTTTATTTTCCTCTCTGGCCTCTACAACTTTATCCATACACAATCCTGTTCGTTATGCTTCCGCCAACCCTTTCTATTTGTTCAGACCAGCGTTACATAACCCTTTTATGATGGTCACGTTCTTTAAATACCGCACTATTACTTACAGTCGAAATTAATACATAAGCGATAAAAAACGCATTGTTCACTTGCTTGATTTCAGATGAAGAAAATGAAAGAGAAAAAGTCTGCCATAGCCGAGAATCGAATCCGGGTCTTCCACTTTCCGGGTAATTGCTCTGTGTGCAGAAGTAATCTTAGATTAGTCCTTCGGAGCACACCGATACCAAAATTGAAGGAGAAATTGTTCTTTCGTGGTATCTCAGAGATCAGAGCAAATTCCCGGAAGGTAGGGGACCCGGGCTCGATTTCCGGGATTTTTTCTCTTTTTTTTCTCTCTCCAAATTAATTCATTAAGCATCTATTACGACATTATTCAGTTCTATCTTTCGAACTCATACTCTTCGGTACATATAACATATCTTATCGAGGATTAATTAAGGGTACGAGATAGTTTTTCTGGTTATAAAAATGTATACAGCTGAAAATAAAGGAAAAACAAAATGCGCAGGCAATCCGGCACAATTCAAAATCAAAACTGGGGAATTCAAAAGAAGAAATCATTGGAGAATCTATTTCTGAAACTTCATTCCTTCCAGCGTCTTCCTCCCTTCGAACCATTTTGCCTATTTCTCCAATTTCCCCTAAAATTCCTTCCAAAGGAATATTCGAAGAATAAGATGAAAAGCGCTCGTGATTGTGTGTGTGCATGCGGCTCGAAAGGGAAAAGAAAGAGATTAAGAGATCAGGAAAGAGGTTAAACGGTCCAGAGGTTTGAAAAGGTTATGGAAGGGGATTGGGACTTTGGAAAATGCTCGAGAGAGGGAGTTTGGAGCGAGGAAGGGACGTTAATAATAAAGGGAGAGGAGTGTATGCCTCGGGTTACTCCATAAGATGAAGCGGAGATATGGGAGGAGGTAAGGGGAACGAAATGGAGGTAGAAAAAGAAAGGCAGTATTTTTACAGGTTTTTTCGGAGAGGAGTGGAGTTTAAGTCGTATAAACATTGAAAAAAGCTTTAAAGTTATACGCGAAGCGAAAAACGTAATGGCTCGCGAGGCTGAGGGGGATTCCAATATGGAGAAAAAAAGGAAGGGGTTAGAGTGGAAGGTTGGGAGGGGAAGTAGGTGGGGGAAATCGGTCTGGATTGGGAGGGCATGGGGAATTTTGAAAGAAAATGAGAGATAGACGACGTTATTGAGGACAAAATTGAGACTTAAAAGGCCCTTGTTGTAAAAATGTTGAACAATAACCTTTGTAATTTCCACAGAAAATTATTTTCTTTCGACCTGCCATGAATCTCAACGCAACTTTGAAGTCTCTCGGTACTTTTTACCCTTACAAAGAGAATAAGAGGACAGTGTGTTGCCGGGGAGAAAAAAGGAATTGAAAATTAGAGAATTTCACCCCTAGTTAAACTGACGCATTCAAGTACTTTCAAACATAAGGTTCTTAAAAATAACCCTTTATATTATCCTTCATATGTACAAGGAAAAGGGTTTTAGGTACTTGGCACGATAAGGCGTGCACCTAGGAAAATTCCTAAGGAGAAACGGACAAGAAAAATATGTAACGGAACCCGGACTCGAATTCGGGTCTCCCAATATAATATAAAAGATACATTTCTCTTTACTCCGTACCAAAAGACGAATGATAAAGATTTCTTTCGTCAAGATATGGTAGTAGGACCTAAAGATACATATGAAAGAAGTCTGACGGAACCGGGACTCGAAACCGGGTCTCCCAATTGGCGGTTGGTTGTTCTATCCATTGAGCTATCCCACCAGAACATGGCATTGTTCACAGCCACTGTGAACGGTGAATACACTCCTCTCCCTTTATTATTAACGTTCCTTCCTCGCTTCAAACTCCCTCTCTCGAGCATTTTCCAAAGTCCCAATCCCCTCGGCTGTGAACGATGCCGCTTAGTCGGACGAACTCACGCGCCCAATACCTACAAAGTCTCCCAAACGGCATGGAGAAATGTTCTGGTGAAAAAGATCAATGGATAGAGCAACCAACCGCCAATTGGGAGACCCGGTTTCGAGTCCCGGTTCCGTCAGACTTCTTTCATATGCATCTTTAGGTCCTACTACCATATCTTGATGAAAGAAATCTTTATCATTCGTCTTTTGGTACGGGGTTAAGAAAAATGTATCTTTTATAGACTTTTGTCTCAGTCTTGCTCATGGCTATGATGCTGTGAAAGCTACTAGGTATGAGTCATGCTAAATAATTAAGGTTTCTCCTTATGCAGTGTTACGAAAACTGTTACCCGTAGAGTCATTGTGCTTCACTAACGTGGGCTTGTTCTCCTTATAGTATGGCTCAGTGAGGAAAGTAAGACTAAACTACCTCACTCCTTATCTTGCAAAGTAAGCCTCATTTCCCTCTCCTAGCTATTCGTGGCTGATAGCAGAGAGGATGAGGTCCCAACCATCAGGTCATCGGGCTGAATACTTTACTGACAGATGTCTCTTTTGTTGTAAAAACATAAAAATTCATGTTAAGGGAAACTGGGAGTACGATGTCTCGTATTGCTTCGCAGTCTTAATTATTGACTTCTATCAGCACTGTTCTATTCAAACATTTTAACCAGAGGTATTCAATATGGTAAATCCAAATAGGAAAGAGCGGTGCGGGTAAGTCCCACCTTCCTCCCATCAACTACCCACACAACGCATTATTTATTCGTCATTTATTCAGCGATACGAGTGGTTTGGCACCCATCACTCTGTCTATTCGTATACATATGCGTCACGTCCATCTCTCCTCCTCCGTCTAATAAACTGTTTCCATTTGTTCCATCGAGTGATCTTAATTAAGTAACCAAGGAGATTCAAAGCTAAAGTCAGCTTCCTGAAACCGCTTCCTCTCTTTCTCTCATCCTAAGGATTTGGATATGAATAACTTTCTTTTAGCATTATCAACTTGTGAATGAATAGAAAGAGAATGACTTCGATCACCATCGTTACATTTCCTTGGACAAAGAGTAGGCAAAGAAAAGAAAGGAAGGAGAATTAATAATGAAATCTAAAATCTAGATTTCGATGTCCCCTGCGAATAATATTCTGAAGAGGAATGACGGCGATGTGATGTGGAAAGCGGAGAAAGCGAGGGATTAAAATAACGGGACTAAGAAGATTAAATCGAGATTTAAACTCAGCACCCATGAGACAGAAATAAATAGTCGAAATGAGATGAAGAGTGGGAATAGACGAATAAAAGAATATCGTGGTAGAAACTGAGACCACTAAGTCCAGTTTTTATTTCTTTTCTTTAATAGGATTAGCATTTTTTTCCTGTTGCTGACGGGAATATTCGTCCTAGATTCCTTTTCTCTGGTGGTCGGCAAAGTTAACTAGCCCTATCAAAAATTACCTTCCTGTTCAGACTGATTTTTACTCATCACTCCGACGTATTTATCATTTTCGTTTCGTATTTTCGTATATATAGCATGAGACCGCAATTCTGCAAAAAATATTTAATATTTTAATATTATTAATAATATAATTAATAATTTAATATTTGTATACATTACGGTAATTCAATGAAAACTAAGGGAAATTTTAGTAAATGGTGAGAGCAAGGAAAAGGCTGAAACTTTTTCTTCCCACTTTCTCACTAAGTCTCCGGGACGGCACGTCTAATTGTTCTGGCACGATAGCTCAATTGGTTAGAGCAGTCGCCCGGGTAGTAGAAGATCTGAGTTCGAGTTGCTGTCCTGCCAGATATTTTTCACTTTCGGAAATAAATATAGCTAAAATGATAACAATACTTCAAATAGTAATTGTAATATAATAATAGTAATCATAACGATAATGATAGCAATAATAATATTATCTTTAACGAAAACAGGTAAATTTACAGACACGCATTTCAGTAATTAGAGACAAATTAATCATAGGTGGCGAATACAAACATAACCTAGCTAGGAAATCCAGATCAACAGGGACTCGAACCCGAGAACTTGATGTTAAAATTCTAGCATCTTATGTAATCCAACGCGGTCGACTTCGTTGTTAATCCCTTTAATACGTTACTTCGTATACATTTTTATTAGAGACCGGAAACTTAATACTTTCCTGTTCAAACCAAATTTATTTCTCTTCTTAAGTAATTTACCTTCCGTAAAATACGTTAAAAATTTTTAAATCGTGACATTTTAAAAAGAACTGCGATTACATAATTAGGCGTCGCAATGATTTATTTTTAATGGGAAATTCTTCATCACAATTTTTGAACTAATGTGTCGGGAAATGCGTTAAAATACTGCAGCTCTGCAATCTTTCGAGAGATAGCCGCACCGCAGGAGTACGAGGGAACGCAGTAATAAAAGGGATGACGGAGACATGTGATAAATACGTATCGAGATGGGGAGAAAAAGCTCAAGGAAATGGGAGAAAGATATGAGAAGGTTAGAGAGACGTCGAGAGAGGCGGGAAGGGAATGAGTAAGGGGAAAGGATAGTGATTTCGGCAGGGAGTTGAGAAGAGGAGGGAGGGATTTTTAATGGGTTTCTGGAGAGATTTAAAAAGGGTAAGGAAGGAAGGGTTTAGTCGGAAGGGAAGCGTAAAGGGGGCTGCGACTTGGAGATCGGAAGGATTTAAATAAGGTGAGGTTTAATGGAAGGAGGAGATTAAGGGAGGTTTTTTTCACAAGAGGCAGCGCTCCTTTGAGTATCGAAGTTTGGCGTGAAGAGAATGACTGCAAAATTGAGAAAAGCTCCGGGGACGGAGAGGAGAAGAAAATAAAGGAATGAGCGGGGATTGCAAAGCGAGGCCGAAATGCAAATGGGCGATGAATGGATTGATTTCACAAGGAGCCGAGAGAAACAATTTAATTTCTGTTTAGATTCGACGCCTTCTTTCTAAGCAAATCTGCCACCAGTTTGTGATCAATCGGATTGATTGCCGGCGATGACTTTGGCCATAAAATTTTCCTTTGTAATACCCGATCTATAAATCGAACAATGAACAGATTATGTGCTTAAGATTAAGATGAATGGCCATTAAGTCTACGTTGGTGCAGCAAGGTCTGAGAGATTCTCAATGCGTTACCAATGTAATCTTAACTAATGCCGGAATATAATTACAGCCAAAACCGTAGAAGGAACCCCTGAGGATGGCGTGATAACCGGAATAGCATTTATCTATGACAACTCTTTATTTCTTGTACGTACGTTAAAAGAAACATACGCAGACTTGTTTTTTCGCTCTTTTGTTCGTAGAGAAATGCTTCACAAACGAAAAGGGATCCTTTTCTTTTGCTTTAATTAAGTTATAAAACTTGTTAATATATACATATTTAGAAAATGCTCCCGGATTGCCAATTGAGTACATATTTCCTTTGATGACGCTGGCACCGGGTTCGATTCCTAATGCCCAGCGTTCACTCAGAATCGTGATGAATACGGGTGGAATTAATTAATTAATTAATTAATTAATCTGAATTAATAGTTAGCGAATCCGATGGCATTCAGCCATTATGGATGGCGTTCGATCAGCACGTGTCCCAACGTTTATTCCGTATGACTATTGTGATATTAGTCTTGTCAAAAGGATTATTTTAGTGTTAAAAAAATTCGTTGCCCCTGTTTACAAAATGATTAAGGTACGTGCTTGAATAGCTATGTAATAACTCCTACACACTGTAAAGAAAAGTAATTAATTACAATGACTTTTACGTGTTCATTCTCCTTTACTGTTGTAATGATTAAATAATCCTACATGGATTTTGCGATTTACGGCGCATATATTGATTAATTTATTTGTTAAAATTAATATCTTCATTATTTTAGAGAAATATTATAATTCATTAGAGAGTAATTTACATAATTATCAGTGCTTAAATTTCAATTTGTGTTAGTGAAAATGATCTAAGGGTCAAAAAGCAGTCAAATAACAATAAGTAAAGTTGAATAGGGTATACATTTACGCAAATGTTTTGACCGAGAGACTATTGAAGTCAGAAGTTGATAAATGTCATGGCTCTGCTGGAATCGAAAAAGAACTACATTACTTAATAGTTAGTACAATGCTTTGTACGTAACATTAGAGTCCTTGTTGCGACAAATCTTATTCAAATTGCTGAACAATACATCCTAATTCAGTAACATTCGGTTTAAATGTAGATCTCGGACATAAATACTTGGTTCTTAACTAAATAATAAATATTCATACTCTCTCTTCGAAGAAACGACAAAAATATCAACAATCAAAGATCATAGGTGTTGTAAAGTTCACAACCAATAAGAACTCTAGAAACTCAGCAGTTAACTGCAATCTTCTCTATGCCAATGTAACGCGACGCATGAGGTTAGTGGCTTTTTTCAGAAATTTTTTCTTTACTTTTCTCAACCTAATGGCCTTAACACAGAAAAGATGGGTTCGAAAGAATTGAACTTTATATTTCTCCATTGAAGTTATCACACCAGGAAATTCATAAAGGTGATATATATATAAGAGAGGAAAGCTAATTTTACGACTAGTTGTCTACAGTAAACGCAACTAAATCGGGCAAAGTAAATTTAAAAGAGAAAATATCCATTAAAATTTTCTATGTCAGCTAAAAACTTTAGATCTTCTCATATTTTTTCCTACTTTAATTTCAGTAAACAGTCACATCTATAAAACATAAATATTTAGTATCCTCACGACTTTCAAATAAACAATATGAATACGAAATGAGAAACCTTTCAAAATAGAAATACAACCTGGTACAATCGTCCGAAAATTCAAGAAGTACGTAATTTTCAAACAAGTAAGATGTCTTTATTTGCGCCTCTTAAAATTCATCCAAGGCCGATGAATATTATGATGAATATTTTCAAACTCAGAAACCTTCTTTAAACATTCCTTCTATTTTTTACATTCAATATTTCCTACTTTAAAGGAACAGGAAATATTTGAACTTTTGCAAGTCACGAGATTTATTGGAAGACCATGGTTTCGACAGATACCTGATGATGAGTTCAATTTTTCTTTGTTCCTCCATGAAATACTACCACAAAGTCACAACTTCACACAGCCACGAGGCCCAAACAGTCAACTGTATTTTCCCCCTTGTCTATTACCCCTCAACTCTCCGAATTTCTACCTACATTTCTAATATCCAAATAGCTAATGAAATTGGATTTTAAATATTTCCTCAACCAATTTATTGATCTCTTTCACTGACTTTCTTTAGAGAAATAGAAACAGTATTTGAATGCCAATATGAAAATGATGTAACACTTAGCTAAAATATTATATTATCGATATTGTAAAAGCGTGCTGAAAGAATGTCAACAACACAATTCTGAAGGCTAAAACAGGATGCAACCCAAAAATCAAAATTAAAAATAAACTAATTACTGTATCAAACAAGAATAGAAGTACAAAGCCTTAAATTTCCACGGTAATAAAGAGCATCTCAACGCAACCACTCCATCACAGCTACTGAAGTAACTCCTTTCCCGTAGGCAATTCGCGTTTCAGTTGTGTTTTGAAATAGCCTATGTTGCATACATCAGACGCCCTCCAATTTTTATCTGTACATCTATGTTAATACTTTGCAAGCCGTCTTTCTGTTTTAAATTATCCTTTTTAATTCTGCGTTAGAACAGAAAGATTTAAATGTACTGAGAAAAGTCGACACGGCAAGATTAGATGCTCGAGGTAAATATATGCTGCAGGTGTCCATTGGCGTTCTATACATTTGTTTATTCATTTCAAACTAAATCTATAACCAGCTCTAGGCCTTTGTTGTGGATTAACAACAGTGAACATGTATAAAAAGCATTCTTGCCGACAAGAAGAATAAAAAGACAAAATATTTTAAATAGAATAGAATAAACAACATTATATTAACATTAAAGATTGAATAATAGTAGAAATTACAATAACATACATTAAAAACTGAATGAAAACTAAGGTGAATGAAACTGAAGAAAAAAGAAATAGAACACTATACCTAGTGTAAATGAGGTAGGCACAAGATAGAAGATCATTTAGTAGTGGTTGGACAAGATGTAGTAAAATCAAATAAAGAATTAAATCTTTAGGTAGGTACAGAAGTATGAATAAATAATATGAAAATATCCCAATGCAACATTTTGATGGATTTATAAGACATATTGAATGTTTTATAGACCCATAAACATCCTTACGGCAGTTTATGGAATCCAGTTTGTAATGTCTAACTTACATTGATATTTAATATACTCAGAGTTATAAAACAAAAATATATCAAACACTAAAAAAAACTGACTTTGAGACTCTCAAAATCTCATCACACTGATTTCAAAATAATAGTTGCCTACAAGCCCATAATCTTAATGAAAACTAAGCTTGAAATCGAATTCTCGGTTTCATCCCTTTGTAAACCTCTTCTGAATTCAACATCTCCCAGTTTCTTGCCATTAGAATGTGGTAACCATAGATAAACCGAATACGTTTTGCGGTCCAAAGAAAGGAAAGCTTTATGGGTTAATAACCCCAAAATTCCAAATGGCGAGGCATCTGCTGAAAGAAATCCACGTGAGAGAATTCCTTCGCATCGTATACAAAATGCGCACCAGAAACCTCTTTGAGCAACTGGAAATTTTTAAATCTCCCTCCAACCTTTCCTTATTGCCCATCTATGAAAACCTTTCCCCCAATCATCAATTTCCTACGTTCAAACCCTGTCTCCGTTCATTCACCCTGTTTAACCCTCTCCTCATTCCCTCCCTTCTTCCCCTTCTTATTTCTACCACTACATATTTGACTTTCTATGTTTTTTACACGCCTTATGTTGATGATAAGCGTTGAAACATAGGCCGTGCAAGTTTACATTCCTGTGGTGACTTGTAAAAGTTGTCAATTCCTCCCTCATCATGGAGAGCTATCACGTTTTGGCTGAAGCAGTGGATATAGCTACTTTTATACACAATATTCATTAACTTTGTCCGTTTGAAATAATTCCATTAATCTACTATATGATTAAAGCTAAAGAAGTAAAGAGGAAAACTGCTCCAACCTTCCCATTTTCCTTCATTTGGGAATGATAATAATTAATAAAGGAAAAAGAAATCAGAAAAGGTATACTATTATACAAGCCGCGAGGAACTTTAAGAAGAGTAAGGAGGACATTAGTGGGCAGAAAGTGGGAAATATGGGATCGGCCATAGATGGCAAAGTGGGCGACGGTGTGAAGTGAGGCGTACACGCGTGACTTCTAAATCCACTTAGACTCCAGAAAAAAAGCGAAGGCCGATAAGTGTACTTATCCAACGCATTCTGAACCTTCACCTCATCCCTGTTTCTGGCTCCCTGTTCACCTGGCAACGCAGTCCAGGTCATTGGGTCACCGTTAAGGAGTCGTAGTTGCTATGAGGTCTCTGCAGCTCAATCGATTCGATAGAATCGCAAAGCTGAAAACGTCGATAGAGCTGAAGTTTCTAATTGTAATTTCGTGGATTTTTAATGCTAAGTGTCTTCATAAAATTCCTTGGTTTATCCGCTAAACCATATAAATATTGATGGATTTAACTACGACTTAACGTTTATGAAATAGGATAAAATATCAGAGGTAAGATATATAAATTCGTCGACCTATTTGATGCGCATGCGCTGATTTCTTACGAGTAAGGACTCAGGATGGTTCACCGATATCGTTGCAATAGCCTATTCACTGTTATAGTGTGATATTCTGTACCCTCTTGGTATCCCTCAAATCAAGAGTAATTTTGAATTGGAATAACGTTCTTGTGTTACCAAGCATTGAAAGTGAGCACATATTGGGATATTACAGTTACTTCAATTGAAAATTTTCACATTAGAACGAAAAGACATTTCCTCTTATATAAATTAGGTCACAATATAGAGAATGATATAAAAAAGAAATTTCAAAGAATATATAGGAATTATTGTAAAAGAGATCAAGCACTGATAAATTGTCTGAGTATTATTTTCGTGGTTTAAGGACATTTATGTCTATTAATTAAGCTTGAAATATAACAAATGAATAATTATTGACATCATGGTCGCTCTTTATTATTGATAGCTGCATTTATGATTATTTTTGAGTCTAGATTGGGAAACGGTAAATTTCTATCGGTCTTTCTATTTTATATGATAATAGTCAATAAAATATTTCACGGTAAGCAAAACACAAAAGTATTACAACAACTACGACAAAGAAATTAGAATTAATTTGGAATTCGACTGCAAATACATCTCAAAAAGCTATCATTACCATAAATCTCAAAGCATTGTATTAATGATTTAATTGCAGAAAAAATCAATACAATGAAACTACCAGAAATATTATTTGATCTTGCTGTATATCATAAAAACATTTGAATGTAGTGGAAGTAAATTGAGTAGGACGTCGGAAATCAACCATCTATTATGGCATATTAAGAGAATAGCACGTTTATTGCGCTTATACCCAATAATGAACCATCGCCTTTTTCAGCATTACGGCAAGAGTTAATATAAATTCTAATCATTGGAAAACCGAGATGTTGTCGTGAGGTGATGGTTCCCATCCAAAAATTATTCCCGACTTAATTTAACCATTACTCACGCAAGGGTCAAGCACATATGATAATTCTTTTCTTGCCTCATATCCCAAGGTTAACATTCACATATATTAGCCAAAGAATGACAAAGAAAGGATATATGAAGGAGAAGAGGAGGCAAATACAGTAAATTAAATCAGTTGAGATGAAAATAGTTCATAATTATGGATTCTGGAAGGATGGGTTGCAAGAAACAGGGAAAACGAACGAAAAATGATAGAATATTTAGCGGTAACGGCAGGTAAGTCTAAGAGTAGGTGTATTATCTATTTCTTATATACGATGTAGGAGAACAATCTCGATAAAGTAGCGCATCTTTAGCCACAGTGAATAAAATAATCTGGTAAAAACATAATCTAATTAAAAGGCTCCTCACCAGATGATGTTTTCTTCGTATTTCATGTGCATTCAAAAATGAAATCTATCCATGCACTTTCCGAGTGAGATAAAGAAGCTCGTTTCTTCCGCATTCATTCCAAAGCTCGCCTTGGAATTCCCCTTAGGGTTTTTTCCTCTCTAATTTACGAACGCTCGTTTTCTTAACCTCTACAAACTTGTTGAATATTGAATTACTGCCTCACGTCTTTGAATCTTCGCTTTAATTAACTTCGTTTCTTTCTCTCTAACCTTAAGTTTCTTAAGGATGCAAAAACTGTGATTAGTGAATAAATGCATCCTTTACGCAAGTACATTTGCTCTAAAAATTTCTCGATCCAATTTTTCACTGTAGAGTAGGTTGTAGCGGTGTCGAAACAATAGGTTTACGCAACATTCGTTAATGTAATTAAATAACCGATATCTATTATTTGAGTGATACCATTTATCTTAGAAGAAGGATATTACATTAGTGATGAGGCAATTCATTATTAATTATTAGGATAAGAAGGATTCATCTATAAAAAGGAGCCTTACGAACGACCCTTAGAGCGAATCATGAAATATAGGCACATTGGTCAAAAAATGAAAAAAAAAAATACATAAAGGATGAAAAGGATTTTTTCTTTGCATAATTTTGCCTGTGATATGGTAAAATTCTGGATTTGGAAACACATTAGAAATCACATTTTACCAACTGAACTTTAATTTGGAAAAAAATAATTTTGTTAAACAAGTAAACAGTGCAAGTTTACATTCCTGTGGTGACTTGTAAAAGTTGTCAATTCCTCCCTCATCATGGAGAGCTATCACGTTTTGGCTGAAGCAGTGGATATAGCTACTTTTATACACAATATTCATTAACTTTGTCCGTTTGAAATAATTCCATTAATCTACTATATGATTAAAGCTAAAGAAGTAAAGAGGAAAACTGCTCCAACCTTCCCATTTTCCTTCATTTGGGAATGATAATAATTAATAAAGGAAAAAGAAATCAGAAAAGGTATACTATTATACAAGCCGCGAGGAACTTTAAGAAGAGTAAGGAGGACATTAGTGGGCAGAAAGTGGGAAATATGGGATCGGCCATAGATGGCAAAGTGGGCGACGGTGTGAAGTGAGGCGTACACGCGTGACTTCTAAATCCACTTAGACTCCAGAAAAAAAGCGAAGGCCGATAAGTGTACTTATCCAACGCATTCTGAACCTTCACCTCATCCCTGTTTCTGGCTCCCTGTTCACCTGGCAACGCAGTCCAGGTCATTGGGTCACCGTTAAGGAGTCGTAGTTGCTATGAGGTCTCTGCAGCTCAATCGATTCGATAGAATCGCAAAGCTGAAAACGTCGATAGAGCTGAAGTTTCTAATTGTAATTTCGTGGATTTTTAATGCTAAGTGTCTTCATAAAATTCCTTGGTTTATCCGCTAAACCATATAAATATTGATGGATTTAACTACGACTTAACGTTTATGAAATAGGATAAAATATCAGAGGTAAGATATATAAATTCGTCGACCTATTTGATGCGCATGCGCTGATTTCTTACGAGTAAGGACTCAGGATGGTTCACCGATATCGTTGCAATAGCCTATTCACTGTTATAGTGTGATATTCTGTACCCTCTTGGTATCCCTCAAATCAAGAGTAATTTTGAATTGGAATAACGTTCTTGTGTTACCAAGCATTGAAAGTGAGCACATATTGGGATATTACAGTTACTTCAATTGAAAATTTTCACATTAGAACGAAAAGACATTTCCTCTTATATAAATTAGGTCACAATATAGAGAATGATATAAAAAAGAAATTTCAAAGAATATATAGGAATTATTGTAAAAGAGATCAAGCACTGATAAATTGTCTGAGTATTATTTNGTAAGATTAATAAATATTATAAATGAATGAGTGATGAATGATAGTCCATAGCTATCGTTAAAGAGAGGCATATGTGAATGTTAAAGGATAAAACATCATAATATTCTCTCTATCAGGCGTTTTAATTGAAAAGAAACTGATTAGTAAAATAAATACAGCTTAACCCGTAACGGTGAATTGTAGTGTAGTGTAGAATTGGTAGGGAATTAAAACAGTATAACAGCTTTACTATGGATGATGCCCTGAGTAAATTCTCCGTTTACCAGTATGGGAACTATGAGCATAAACAAGAAACAAAACTATCTGTAACCAAAGTTATAGGAAAGCCAAAGGGATGGAAGCTATGAAACTGTCTTATATTTACTCCTATGTTCAGAGATACAGACGAATAGAATTTCCGAAAGAGACATCTAGGAAGATTGGGAAATGTGGCGTGAAACAGGGGGATCTTGAGTGCTGTAAGAAGGAGAGTGATAAAATTCTTTGAGTAAAGAGAACGAAGAACGAATGCAGTGGAAGACGTAAAAACCGAATAGGAATGGGAGCATAAAATGTAGGAGAAAAGCGAGAAAGGAGAAACACAAGTGACAGGTACGGATACAGTAGCAAATCACAGATAAATGATAGATAAGAGAGAGAGAAATATGTCCTTCGGGATATACTGAACTGAAGAGTAAGAAGATATTGGGAGAAGGAAAAAATTGAAGTGGAGAACGGAAGCATTTTAAAAGAACGTAAAGGAACGAGAGATGAAAAGATTTCGTACATAAAAGTTGGAGAGAGAATCGTAAAGAAAAGAGATGGAATAAAAAGAGGCAGAAAAGAAAGATTGCGGGGAGTATAATAAAAGAATAAGAAAAGGGCGATGAAGTTAATACTGTGAAAATGCTAGAAAATGAAAAAGGACGAAATAGAGCTAGGAGCAGCACAAAAGAATACAATAGGAAAAGGCTTCTACACTTGTCTTCACAAAAAATGTATACTTTTCACACCAGTGTACAGCATTATACACTAGAGATTTCACTACAATATTTGTTGCAGATTTTATCTGACATAAAGACGATACAGCCATCTTCCCCTTTTTTGTATTTTTAACCATAGTTTAATTTTGGGGATAAGGATACTGCGAAGATGAAGACTTGATAATGGAGAGCAAGATATGTAAGAGTCGTCCGAACATTCATAGATCTTGAAATTACAATAAAAATGCAAGTAAAAATTAGCTTTAATACGTATTATTCCAAGGAGCAGAAATGTCTAGTGTCATGGCATAGGTGGACCGCTATAACTAGCATTTGGTGTGCCGCAGAATTCAAATTGTTACAAATTATTTCCATGCTAGGTAAGGATATAATATTCTGCCATACTATATTTCCAGTGACCAGAAAAAATGTATTGAATAGTTAACTGGTTTATCGCAAAGCAATATCAAAATATTTTTATACTGAATATTCGTCTTCAAATATATCAATGAATGCTATAACTAGCCACATTTTCTATTTAACCGCTAATTTTGAAGATGCACACAATTGTACTGTTGGGAAATATTATTGAGAATAAATAGGAAAGTTTATGATGCAATGAGATGGTAATATAGATAATGGCCGTAAGGCCAAAACCAGCCGAACAATGAAAACGCATGGAAAATACTAAGTACAATTTTTCCATGCTGATAAATGGACATGATTATGTTTCATAACTAAACCTAAAGAAACTAATTCTAAAAAAGTAGAAGTAAATGTAAGACTATTCAATCTTATGCATGAGAAATATTTCCTTTATAAAATAAAAAAGCCAAAGTGATGTTCGTTAAGTGATTTATTAATTTTTCTCGAAGATGGAAAAAGTAGAATACAACAGAAAAGGATGAAAGTGAAGAAAAGACGATAAACAGGCATAAAAGAAAGGAGGAAGAGAGGGAAAAGGAGTTATAGAGGGTAATGATGGTGGAGACAATGTGGGGAGCGAAGGTGGAGTCCCCTGGTGAGGGAATGCAGGAGGAAGCGATAGGGAATGAGTGTGTAGGGGGTCGAGGATCGGAAATGGCGGAATTTAAAGAGGATGACGGCGAAAATGAGCTCGAGGAATGAGGCCGGATTCGGGGGTAAGATGCGGTCTAAAAGGAGGGAGGACAGCGGCGCCGAGCTGTCCTTATGCGTGGAGAGGGAGCGCTTCCATCCCCGTCTTCCACCTCAGTTTCCCCTCCACACCAGAAGGGACCATTCCACATGGCACCCTTTCCTTAACTCCTCCCTCCTCAGCCCGCTCCCTGTGGTCCAGGACTCACCTCTGCCCAATCGATAGGCGACAGTCACCTTCTGTCTCCACTGCCCTACACTCAATGCCGCTGCTTCGCCACACTCGCCTCCTTTCTTATTCTTCCCTCCATATCCCATTTCATTCCCTTTTTCACACCTCATTATCTCTCTTTCATTCTATCCCTCATTCTCTATCAGTCTTTCATTCTCTGTCTCCCTAATTCCGAATAATTTTCTCTCATTCTCTCACATACTCTCATATTCTTTCATTCTACCATTCTTTATCTCATTCTATCATTCTCATTTATAACCTCATTCTCTTACACTCTCTCTTTTTCTCTCATCCTACCGTTCTCTACCTCATTTTCTCTTCCATTCTCCATTTTGTCCTCTACCTCATTCTCTATTTTATTCCCCATCTCATTCTCTCTCATTATCATGCACTCTTCCTCTTTAAATCTATAATTCTCTATTTTCCTATTCCATCTGTAATCTTCATAAATTCTCGATATTTCTTCTCTTTCCATCATATTCATCTTTCGATAGACTTTTAAGTTGGGAGGCGCATGGGGAAGTACGTTTTACAACTGAATTTCAGTTTACCTTTTTCCATCTTTATATCGCTCATTGACTATCGAAACTCCTCTAAGTATATTTTTAAGAAAAAATTTCTTGGGAAATGCTTAGAAGAGGACCCCAAATGTTTCTGGTCCTACGTTAGAGATGTACAGGGAAAGATACAAACGGTAAGCTCGTTGAGAGATAGCGACGGAAATGTAACTTGCGATGCGAAGAGGAAAGCGAATATATTAAATATCTTTTATCAAAGCGTATTCACGGGCGATAGTTCCAGAGATACCCTTCCGGAGATTAATACGCTCTCGTCAATGGAAAGTATATGCTTTACTGAAGATGGAATTGCAAAACTCTTACGTAATATTAAGCCAAACAAATCGCCAGGTCCAGAGGGTATTCCGGCTAGAGTATTGAAAGAAATGGCAGAAAGCGTCGCCCCTTATCTCAAAATTATATTTACCAAGTCCATGCGCGAAGGTAGAGTCCCAGTAGATTGGAAGTCAGCGAATGTTACGCCCGTTTATAAAAGTGGATTGAGGGAGAACCCAGGAAATTATAGGCCTATCTCATTAACTTCACTCTCCGGAAAAGTAATGGAGCACGTCGTTGTTAGCTCACTTATGAAGTTCTTAGATAGCAATCGTTTCCTCAGTAAGAACCAACACGGATTTAGAAAGAACCGATCATGCGAAACCCAACTAGCTCTATTCGTCCACGATATCTTAAAGTCTGCCGAAAGTAAAAAACAAGTGGACGCTATTTTCCTTGACTTCAAGAAAGCTTTCGACAGGGTCCCCCACTACAAATTAATTTACAAACTAAAATTAGCAGGTATCAACAAGGAAATAATTGAATGGATAAAGAATTTTCTACACGAGAGAGAACAGCAAGTGGTACTTGATGGCGTTAGTTCGAATAAAGTCAGAGTCACTTCAGGCGTACCCCAAGGCAGCGTAATCGGACCTTTACTCTTCCTCATTTATATCAATGACCTAAGCGACAAGATCGATAGCAATGTGAGGATATTTGCGGATGATTCGGTAATATATAGAGAAATATCAAGTGACGAAGATAGTGCTTCACTCTCAAACGACTTAGCTCATATACAAATGTGGTGCGAAAAATGGCAGCTAGATCTTAATGTAGATAAATGCTCTGTAGTAAATTTCTTCGAAAGGAAACAATTGAGTCAGAACCGCCCGTACAAAATTAGTGGAACGAATTTAAATGTAGTCGACTCAGTAGAATATCTTGGAATCACCCTAACCAATAACTTAAACTGGAGCACACACATTCGAAAAATATGCGGTAAAGCAACTAAAAAGCTCGGTTTTATAAAGCGTATTGTAGGTAGATGCGATGAAAAGGTTAGAGAGCGATGCTATTTTACGTTAGTTAGGCCCCATCTGGAATATGCGGCGAGTATATGGGACCCAGCGGATGAAACGAACTCTCGCGAACTCGAGAAAGTGCAGCGTAAGGCGATACGTTTTGTTAAAAAGTGCTACGATAGAGAAGCAAGTGTAACGCAAATGCTCACAGACGCAGGTTGGGAATCCTTGAAAGAAAGGAGATTAGAAGCTAGGCTGCGATTGTTAGATAAATTCAGAGGAAATACATTTTCGGATGACGTAATTGATATTATGCGACCCCCCTGCTACTTTGCCCGATCCGACAGTGAGCGTAAAATAAGAGAAATAGACGCGAGGACAAGTCGTTTTAGAGACTCTTTTTTTCCGCGAACGATACGCGATAATAATAAATTAAAAAAGTAATTCTACTCTTGGTGTTTACACCCCCTGCCACACGCCGGAAGGCGGCTTGCAGGGTACTTATGTAGATGTAGATGTATATCTTCTCTTCACCTCCCTCAAGCTATTAACATGACTTTTCATCTCTACTCCCCCATTTTTACCTCACATTCCCAGTTAAACATTCACTCCATCTTGAATTAATCTATATGCTCATCTCTCTCTCTCTCTCTTACGCTTTTAGTTAAATTCATTGTTTTCTTACCTATTCAAATAGTCCCTTTACGCCACTTTCTTTATATTGTCATCTACATTTGATCGTTTCCAAAGGGTCTAATTAACCATTTCGTTACCACATTTCGATATAAACCGTCGCTTTACGATTAAAGTCTCCCTTTGAAATCCGACGTCTCCTTATCTTAACCTCACCTTTGCCACCGAGCCTCCCTCTTTCCGTTGAAAGCGACGTTTCTTTGACATCGAATCCTCTTTCCCTCTGCACAGCCATTCGCCGCACACAGCACTTCCATAGCCGTGCGGAATCATCACATATTTCACAATCGGTGACTGAGACTGATCAAATAATCTCTCTGGGGTTATTCTTTTATCAAATCCTTTGCTTTTCCTTACGGCGCTCTTTTTTATATAGCTTTCGAAAGAGATTGTCTCCGTCTTCGATTCCTTTCTTCCGCCCTCCGTCAATTCGCTTTAATCTTTCAGCTCCGAAAATAAACCCCTTTTTTATTTCGCTTATCCTATAATCTCATTCGGCTGCTACATTACATTGCTCCCTGTCCGAGTTTGGATATCGGTCATTCCCTCGAGGACATTCCTCTTTCTTTTGTGGTACTTGCCCCCGTTCTCGTCGTCATCATTAATGTTTCCGGGTGGGAATTCTTTGTTCACATAATTTATACTTTCGGAGGAACTTAAATGTAATAGCGGTTGACAAAGTGCAGGAGAAGTAGGGGATTGACTGGTAGGGTGAGGTACGGTGGCGGCTTGTTCCCGTAACTGCTAAGGTAATCTTTACGCCTTTCAGAAAACCAGAAAAAAACTTGTTTGATAATAAGGAATGTAAACTGAAGGACAAATTTTGTTACTCATTGAGTATATGTAAATAATAAGGTAGATATGTGAAATGAATTCCACTATTACTAGAGTAATACTATTTTGTATACTAGGACCTCCAGATAGCCAACAGAGCAACGCGTTCGACTTCGGTGAAAGCGGTTTTGGGGTTTATTCCCGATGGGGACAGACGCGCTAAATGACCTTAGCTGTCGAAGCATTTATAATGTTGCTACTTCTAATTAGTGTACTTTCAAGCTAGAACACAGCTGTATTTTTATAGCTAGGAGATATTTTATAGTAATAATGTATTTAGGTTACTTGAAAATATAATGCAGTATGGTGTATTCTGAACTAGTAGCTAGTGTTCTGTGTAGCTCGATGATAGATACCCTATTGTAGACAAAACCGTTGCATTATTTTGATTAGCATAGCATATTTTACTGTAAGATTGTATAGCGTAATACTTGAGTAATTGTAAAATAATTGTAAAAAGTTACCAGCGCACTATTTGCCCATCTGTAAAACATGTAATAATAACAAAAACAGTACCACTGCGGAAATGATTTTACAACTTTCTGGGCAGTTCAACTTAGCCTATTTATGCTCCAGGCTGAGACAAATTGATCAGAAAACGTCATAATTACTTTCCATATGTACGCGTGTACACTAGGATTGAAACACTAGGATTTAAAAAACTATAATGACTAAGATTCGAGCCCAGGTGTGGTGGCAGCCCGCTAAGCCACCACACCGGGACAACCCACTCTGCTTGCGTGACGCCTTGTAAGTAAAGCGAGTGGCGTTCTAGCAACCTACGCCAGAGATTACCAAGCGATTGGTTTTTAAAACTTTAGTCATTAATGAAAACAGAAACCTCATAAGTGCCAAAATGATGAGTTGAAACACCGAGTTAGAGAAGAACAATATACATTAAATTTAGCATTCTTGTGTGAATTTCTGTCTCAAAGTTGCTTCAAGTTTTCCAAAAATATCTTAGCCATTCAGCCCAGAACATGTTCCCCGTTGTTATCTCCACAATTGAAAATATAAACTGTAACACAATTGTGAATATAATCATGGTCCTTTCCTTGCGATTTGCGCAAATGAAATAAAATATGCAATTATGGAAGTTCCCGGGAAATTCGATTTCCCGTACTCGAATCCCGAACGTTCAAAAATGTCGGGAATCTGGGAACCTTAGACATCATTTTCCCTCAGCATATATTTCCCCTTTGTGCCGTAGGAAAACCCTCCCCTAATGTCATGCCATCCTCTTTTTCCTTCCTACCCTATCCATTTCTGCCTCCTTATCAAACGTCTACGACCCACCCCGCCCCACTAATCCGTGTCACTCTTTCCCCTGTCAGCTTCCTTCCTCTGGAATGGAGCCTCCATTTCTCTTTATCGCCCACCATTTTTCTCCACTCTTCGTCTTTTCCCCGTTCTCTCATGCTCTCGGCTTAACAAGGTTCATTTTCTAGAGGGTTAGACCAGTAGGTAATGACGCTTGCTTCTGGAAATGTTACCTTAATTAAACGCTTTAGCGAGAGGGAGTTATTCCTCCGTGTGTCACTCCATTAAAAGAATAAGCTTTTTCGTCTCATTTTTCACCTCTGCGGGACATTAGTAACTTTTGAAGATTGATGTGGTTTTTGGGAGCATTAAGGGAATGGGGAGGAGTTGATCGCAAAAAATGCATTTGCAGAGTCGCTTAGGATGGCTTGTTGGAAGGTATCCTTGATGCTCGAGCAGAGTTGCATACAAAGTGGGCTTTCGATCATCCATGTTGAGAAGTGAACAGCATCTCTATAATCTTTCCGATTATTCTTCCCTGAATCGCCTTCAAAAGCCAAATACAATATCCCATAGGGTGCAACTTTTAAGTAAAATTACGTAAAATACGCCCACTTCCTTTCATTGTGTCACAGAAATGGGCATTAATACTTTTTGATAATATTTTAAGTTTTCTTTAATTTTGATCTCAAGCCGGTGTACAACAACCGGAAAATTCAACAGCCGCGTCAGGAAAAGAGAGCAAAAGTTATTCGTTCGCAAAAAAATTTATTTGTAGGATTACTTGTTAGTCTACGTATCATTGCATGTTTATTTGAGGATATTTCAATATTATCTTTGCTCTATTCCGGCTAAACTTCTTGCAGAAGGTGATGCAAGTAAGACATCATCTTTTCATTATCGTTACCATTCTGTGTTTAAAATTATTGATTACGATCCTAATTCATTCTTCGGTAAAACGATTTTGTATGAGTGCTTAGTGGGCATTAAGTTATTATGAAGGTCTGTCGATGCATACCTTATGTACATCCTTGTTTTCATAAAATATTTAAAATCTTTCTTTTCATAATATATCTTTTATAAAATACGATAAAGTTATTCTTCTGCTATTTGGGTTATCCGGGGAGTTTGATTATCCTGAAAATTATATATTTCTCAACCTGGTTAAGGGGTTACTAAGTCCCTCTATGGTGACAAACGGTTAAAAGTTAAAAGAGTGTTTCAATGATTCTTCAGATTTATATTATTCCTTTTTTGCATCAGATTGCCGTTAGTTTTAAAATTAAATATAAATCAAATAGATTTTAATCGATTATTCTCTCCATCTATTTCTAAAACGCGTCGCAAGGTATTTTTATACTATACAGGCGCCGCTGTAACGATTTTCCATTTGGTAAGATTTCACATTTTAATTATTTGTTATGGAATAAACTACATGAGAAATAATGTTGTTTTACGTCTCTAATTTCCAAAATTACTAGAATTAATTATAAATAGATAAACTTTTCGGAATATCTCTATTCAGCTTGACCGAATGTAATCAAATTATTGTTTTTAACTGTCCTAATTAATTAATTCCGATAAATGGCTTCAGAAATACTAGGATCGATAATAAATTAATTCTTCAATAGCTTGTAGAAAAAGTCTCTCCTTAAATCACACTCTGATGTGAAATTCCAATTCTGCATTTTCTTTATCCATCCGCAGCATATCTCACGTACTTTATCTCTTTCTCTCCTATCTTCTTATCGTATCTCCGTCTCCTTATTTGATTCTCCTCCTGTCTCTTCACTAAAGCCATATTGTTTCTCGCCTCTTTATTTCCCCATTCACCCTTCACTCTGTCACCTTAAACCTTCCCGTATCTCTTCCGATGATTATCCTTTCCACCACCAGGCGACGCCACGCATGCTTCCTAATTTTTGCATCCATGGAGCTGCAAGAATTTCCTTATCACGGCGATAAACTTCCGTTTTCCCGCTACTCTTAGAATATATAAGTTGGAGAGGTCCTAAATACTTTGGATGAGGGAAGCGAGTACTTGGATCAGCTTACCGAAAAAATTTATCACCAAATACTTCTTTTTTCTATTCTATGTAGTCCATTCATAGGTAATGACAATTCATAACTTTTCAAAGAATTCGGTGAAAAAAAAAATAACTGCACCTTTGTTAAGATTGAGGTAGATCTATCAGAGTGCGACTGTAGATAAATAAATTTATATCATCTTCATTATAGCGAGATCGAAGAAAAATATTCTCTACCTCCCCCTTACCAGTGTCATTGCTAGCATATTCCATAAATATAGATTTATTTATAAAGAAATAGAAAAATTAGTATATGGAGAAATATTAATAAATTAGGAAAAAATAAGAAGATATTCAAGAATTAAACTCAGTAAATACATTTATTATAGTGTATTTTTATAGAAGTTTGAAGGTAATATGAGCTAACATACACCGTCAAACAGGTTAAAAAGGATTTACGAGTACGAGTAAAACGGAAGTTGATTACACGAGTCCTATCCAGTGAAATAAATTATACTTTAATCTTATTCGAATCAATCTTATCTATCTTCATATTGAAGTTTCCTTCCAAATGACAGCTGTTTCCTTATTGAAAAAGCGCATCTGGCTGCCATTGATCGAGAAAAAGGAATAATTAATCATTCTTCAATATAAAAATTTAGACTGTAGAATGACTGAAGATGAAAATGAATTGAAGAATTAAATTTAAATTAAAGTTAGCAATTAAAAGAGCTCATATCAAAAGAAGATTCCGAATATAGTCTAAGCAATACATTTTCCTAAAGGTTCATGTTTAACGTATAAATTTAGAGGACCATAAATGACACGCACAAAGATCTAGGTTTGAATTAAACGCATTGGTAAATAATCAGTTTTATCACTTGTTTTTTTTTTTGATGTTGTGTTATGTTATTTTTCCGTTCAGTTACATAAAGAAATTATACGTTAAATTTATTATATTTAGTATGCATAACTTCAAAAAAGAGTTATTCTTAACGAACTGCATTCAAAAGCGATTGGAAAGATCTAAAATTGATCTGCAAAATAACTCATATTTAATCCATATATTTCAACTGTATGTAATATGACGGCATTGGTGCCATTGGCGAGATAAAATGGCACCCGGAATTTTGGTCCGCGGAGATTTCGTCCGCTACGAATTGGTCCGCTACG
Organism: Ladona fulva; assembly: GCA_000376725.2. Classification (NCBI taxonomy): domain Eukaryota; kingdom Metazoa; phylum Arthropoda; class Insecta; order Odonata; family Libellulidae; genus Ladona; species Ladona fulva. Next base: position 1,090,415 of record KZ308654.1, read on the forward strand.
TTTTGGTCCCGCGACGATTTGGTCCGCGACGATTTGGTCCGCGACGATTTGGTCCGCGACGATTTGGTCCGCGGCGGCATCATTTCAGATGATTTAGTAACGACACGCGATCAATTGGTTGTTGGGCAAGGCCGAGATTTCTCATAATTAATTGTTATTGTTGTTGCTGGATAGAATGCAATAGTTTTGTCAGTATTTAACCTTTTGTTAAACAATAATTAGAAGTATGCCTTACCGGAATCGGAGCGTGCAATAGGGGAGGAAAACAGTTATCCGGACGTAAAAATATGACAAAAGTATTGTTTATGTATAATTTAATTGATTCGCAAGGAATACGCATCCCGAGATAAATGAGTGTTTTTTCAGAGATAAATAACGAAGAGAGGAAATCGGCATAGATGATTAATTGGAATGGTACTTAGGAAGAGAGACTGCAAATAACCATAGACATTTACAATAACAAATTTATGTTGCTAAAAGGATATTGTTCATATCGAAATCACTGAGAGAAGAGGTGGAGGGTAGACAATTTCAGGACGTTGACGTTTGCAATGAATCTCCTGGCAGTTATATAAAGTTTACTCAAATGGACAAACGGAAATGGTTATTTGTAAGGCGAAGGGGGTGGGGGAGGGAGTAGTATGCTACATATGTGTGTGAATAGGTAGATAATGGGTATCAAACCACTCGTACCGTTGTACAGATTACGAATAAACAATGCGTAACGCAATAAATGTATTCACGGGGTTGTGAGATTTACATTGTCTTCATAACCTTGGACGGACAATATGTATGTTTATTTTATTTTGCTATTAATGTTTGTGAATAAACCAAGCCAAAAGCTTGTTTCGAATCTGTCAGTTTCATTTAAAGCTCTGAAGTAATAACTACTGACCATATTTCCTTCTCTTTTAAATTTATTGAAGAAATATTGATATGAAGGATAGTTATTAACATTAACATATCGTATCGCGGAATGTAAAATACTGAAAACATATACTTTGAAAATGGCGATCCTTTTAATAAAAAGTTAGGGATAGGTAGGTAAATGGAAACTAAAACACTTTAAGGGTTTAGAGATATTTTTCAGATTCACACACACACAAATAACTTTACCTGTGGCACACATGTCCGAAAAATCTGCGGTAAAGCAACTAGGAAAGCTCGGTTTCATAAAGCGCATTGTAGTTAGATCCAACCAAAGGTTCGAGAGCGATGCAATTTCACCTTGGTCAAGCCCCATCTGGAATATGCGGCCAGTATATGGGATCCAGCGGATGAAAGGTGTACCCGCGAACCCGATTTGTTAAAACCTGCTAAGAGAAAAAAGCACGAAAATTATCTCAAGCGAGGTCGGATTTTAGTTAGGTTTGAATCCCTAAAAGAAAGGAGATTTGAAACTAAACTGCGATTGCTTGATAAATTTAGAGAAAATATATTTGCGGAAAACATTATCGGTATTATACGAATCCCCTGATTCTTCGGAGATCCAAAAATAAGAGTAAAATAAGAGAAATAGATGCGAGGACAAGTCGTTTATGGGACTCATTCTTTCCGTGAACGATACGCGACAACGGTAACTTAAAAAGGTAAATCGAACGCTTGGTATTTACACCCTCTGCCACACCTCAAAAGGTAGCTTTCAGGGTATATATGTAACTTTAGATGCACTGATCATAGGAGCGAATCCAGGGAAGTATTTTCGAATTTTCAAAATTATGAAGATCGTACAGTATTTAGCAAATATATCTCCTTCTTCGACTAAAGCAGTCTTTCCAACTCTTGATGACGAATTAAGTAGATTTAACATTATCTTAGTTTTAAGTTAAAAGTTGGACGTGGGGTGATCTAGGCGTTGCCAATGAAAGCATTTAAATGTGCAGATTCGTGCAATTCACGATATAATCAATCAGCTGACAAATGAAGGCTAAAAGGATCGGATAAAAGGATCTCATGAAGGTAGTGGTTTTGGAACACTACGTGAAAATCAAACAATTGGCAATGCTTCGATGGATTGCTCTCTCCTTCTAATCCAAATATAATTATTGCTAAAAGGTTTTTCGTAGTCTTTCCCCGCGCGTGTGTCAGCGATAATTGGTTCTTTTACGATCCATGGAATTATCTGGAAAATCAATACAGACTGGCAATAAACGCCTACTTTTATGGGGAAAATAAAAAAATCCCGCCTTATTAACGTCATGGATTTTTTTAATTTTCCGTTAGGAGAAAAATTACCGAAAATTGATTTCAGAGATGAGATATGAGTGTAAAAGATAATCCTCCGGAACTGAAAATGTTCGGTCATGTATTTTAGATACGGAGAGATTTTTTATTCTTTTAAGTTCATATAAGTAATTAAAATGTTCCATAAGAGTTACTTGTTAAATTTATTTGGAAAATTTGAACGATATCACGGGATATGAGCATCTGGTTACAAATTAATGATAATGCTGACCTGGAAAATGGAAATGGATGTCTAATATACACTTTTTGTACTTAGAACTTCATATTATCAAATTTTTAGAGGCTAAAATAAATCTTATTCGATCGTTTGAGATTGTTATGACAAAAAAACCTAATTCAGATTTTTAAAGTGTATAACACACTACCGAAAACAATTAATGAAGAAAGGGTCATTAAATGATATTATGCGCTTGTCCGTAATCATGCAAATCAAGAGAATGTAATCACTTGTCAATATAAAACACTACGCTCATTATCTAACATATTCTGCTGAGTCGATACACACTAAGGTAAAAATGCCCACTCGATAAGATACTTAAAAACTGTTCGTGTCAGCAAAATTCCTCAGGTTGCTACCCAGTGGTTCTAAAACCGTTTAGTGACTTTCGCTATTTATATTTCAATAGCTGTAGAGGAATAATGATCCAATAAATTAAGGCAATTAAATAATTTCAATTTTCCGAAACAAAATTCATGTGTATCAGATCCAACAGCAGACAGCAATGAAATAAATCCTAAAATTGTTGTCTAGCAGTCAATACGTGTTTTAGAAAGTATAACCTCAAGTCGAATTTGGTCTGCAGGAAGTCGGATGTCGCCAGTAATACGTGACAATTTAATGAAAGATGAAAGACATTTAAACTGAAAAATAAATTACTAACAGAGTATTTTAAAATATATTTTATGCCTCAGAAGATCGTTTTGCATTCTCGGAAACTGAAAAAAGTGTATTATAATAACGATTAAATTCTAAAGATTCTATCTAAATCAAAAATGGCAGGGTCAACGATTTTTTGTTTATTTTTCTATAAACAGTCACACAGTACGGGTGATGCCTGAGGCATGTCTATAAATAGATAATCCCGTTTTAATAAACGGTGGCGGGACTCAATATATTCTATTTAGTTGATAATATTTCAAGCAGGTCAAATACGACGGCTAGCTTTCGTATGCAAACTTCTCTCGGAATGAATACCTTGATTTTTGACATGATAAAAAGTTATGAAAATTTTGGGGATAAATTAACGGAAATATTGGATTAATCTTAATATAAAGTTACCTTTAATGGGACACTCGATGTTTAATAAAATCTTTTCAGATGTTGTGATTGAAAGATATTCAAATCTGTTAATGCCTGTGCAGTCGGGACAAGCAGTCGGCAGAAAATTCCCTTTGCCACCGTCTCAAACCGAAATAAAGATTTAGAATGTAAGAAGTCCCCTTTTTGTTTCATATTTTAATATCCGCACCTCTGCTTCTTAATAAAGTGCAAGCAAAATAATTTTTAAAGCGTAATGACGCCGTAATCCGGGAGCCGCGTCGCTCTTCAAAGGAGTGTTTCTCGAAGAGAACGGAACTCTGCGACTCTTTGCGTCATTCACTGAAGCATAGAGATGCCCTTTGCAATGTTTAATGAGGGTTTCCATGGCTCCTTGGAAAACACTTTCGGGTACTTTGCCACTGAAACTTAAATCCCTTGACTAATTGGTCTTCCAGAAGTATCTATTTAAATAATGATAAGGATTAATCCGGGGGTTGTCAGGTTATCCATTATAAACCTCTGGACACAACGAATCAAAATAATACGAATCATATGTATAAATAAATCAATCCACTGATTGCTTGATTTCCCTCTTTAGGAGCTGTTAACAATATTAAGACATGTGGTATTTATGAGCAAATCGATTTACTGTGAAAATGAAGTGCCTGTGGTCTACATGAACAGTCTTTTCTTTTAAATAAAACTTTGAGTATTTTCACGCTGTTGATACAATTGCGTGATATTATTGTTGCGTAGTTTATACAAACATGAGTCTATATTGCTGCTCTACTTAAGAAACAATTATATGATTGACGTGCAAAAAATGTAGGATTTCGCGCTTTCCTGTCATATTAAATGTGTGAAGTCTTCGCACCCTAGTGTAAGGACAAGCCAAAAAAACGTCGATAACAATACATTTATCCTGGTGGAAATCCCCTAAGATTTCACAGATTGCACAGAAAGGTTAAAACACACAATTTTTCGGAAGCTTACGGATGGAGTTAATATGAATACCATCAATAAAATGCATGAAACATCGTAGATTTCTTTATAGAGGATAAAAAGAAATTAATATATATTCCGAAGCATCTGTGGAAAGTGTGCATGCATTTCGTAGGAGAAAATTTTCTCTTACCTTAAAAATTGTTGTAAATGTTGAGATTTATTTGTTTGTAATATATCTTTATTTATTATTTATACTTTTGAAATACGTATTATTCTTCGTCGTCAAATAATTTTGTACTATTGTAGATCGCATACGACCTGTATATCATACCATATAATTTCTGTCTTCTTTTTTTCTTTGGATTTCCACTTTCACTTTCGTTTATTTAAGCAAACGTCATGACTAATATCAACTAAATCAAAAATGTAATAATAATTGTATTGAAAATAAGTAGACTAATCCAAAGAATTATGCTAGTGAGTTCTATATTTTATTTATTACATTCTTTCAGTAACTCATTAGGAAGGAAGCCTTCAGAGAATTCGAAGACCTCCAAAGTATTTTGAAAATCACAGTATATTGACAAGTATATTTAAACTGACGATCCAGGGAACTCAATGGGTCTTCTACTTTCGATACTCGATAAAGCTGATGCAAGGAAGAACGCGTTTAGAGCACTTAATATTTCTATCTCTATCTACTGAACGAAAATGTCATCTGAAAAAAAGGAGTGAAAATAGAATCCCTCTGGAAAGTATTTATGCATAAAACACAGCTACCTTACTTTGCTAAGCGCAACTCCGCAAATTTTCGTATGCATAGCAACGGGCAGTTTACAGCAACAGAAATTATAGCAGAATAAATGACTGTCCATCACTTCTACCTAACTAAATAGGAAGCTAAAGAGACATTAATGCTGAATTTTTATCACCGAATCAGCACAGGCATCTCAAATATTTGGCGAACGTAACATATTCCATTTTTTTCTCAGTCAGCGAAAAGTTTCATCCCATTAAATGACTCAATGGAACTTCCACTGGCTTCCATACACGTGAACAACTATGTAACAAATTTTGGGTACTGATGACTCGATGTGATATAAATGCCAATGAAATCATTTTGCTTCACTCTGAGTGGGAGAGTAGAGTATTTCACTGTGAATTGATCTTTTTAAGGATGTGTTATTCAAATTGAATTTTTCGCATTCCCGGATACTTGCGAATCATAACAGGAATTGTAATCGTTCTTTGATCAAAACAATGAAATCAATCCAACATTATTAGCACGAATAGGAGAAATCAACCATTAAATAAACTTTAATAGTAAAATCGATATTGTTAGGCGTGACTTCGTGGAAAGCCATAATGCAATGAAAGCAAAGACTTAGTATTTTTCCACACTAAAATGTATTCTGCTGCGACCGGTTTCGTAAGATTACTTACATCTTCTGGTTTAAAGTAGTGTAGATTACATTCGCTATACATTTTAGTAGATTGATGATTGATGAAATTATTTATGGCCTTCAGTATGTGATAAATTCTAAAATTTTAAACATAAATGTTCTTGGTGAAATAGCCATGGAATGAATTAATGTTTCATAACTATTTTACGCGTATACGGGCGTATAGATTTAGGTTCACTTAAAGATACAGCCTTACAGGCTATTCATACTAATTTTACTTAGAACCTCACGTCTCTATGCAAATAATCTTATATAAGCTAAAGTAACAGGGAGATATTGTTAGAAGAAGATTTCCTTGCTGAACTTACCGACAAATGTAAGATCCTATCAAAATGTGTGTATCTTGTACCGACTTTTCGTAAATATTCCCAGATGACTTGGTATTCATCAGAAACATCAATTTAAAAAGTATAAATGCAATTACGATGAAGACATTTTCTATTCACCAGTTTACGTTAGTTAAAATATTCATTTAATACTTCATTTTTCTAAATAAAAGCTTTTCGAGTCAATCTGAAAGGAGTCAATATTTGATTAATACCGTTATACATTATTTTGGAGATGACCCTTGACATACTGAGAATTTGAGAAATTTAATTTCCCTAGTTTTCCTAATAAAATCACTTAAGTTCAGTTTTAATTTACTAACGTCATTAGTCCATTTTAAATAGAGTCAAATTTCAAAACCTCGCAAGCAACGAAATTTGGTAAGCCCATGTCAAAAGTCAAGACGAAACTTTAACCGGACGAGAATTCGGTCATCGCTGAAATCACGCATTTAACGAATAACGTTCATAGGTAAAGACGAAGAAAGATGCAACTTTTCTCATGAAACTACTCACGAAGAGTCAATGCTTTTGGCAGCAGTACAAAGTTCAAAAATTATCCAAGCTCGGAACCCGGCATCTTGCATCTTAATGACCGCGGAGAGAAGTAAGTAGAAGCTTGGTCAAGACATGGAGATTTCCATCCAATGTCAAGATTACAAAGAAGCTTAAAAGGTCAAACTAATCGAAAACTGCTCAGATAATTATTCCTCCAGAATTGAATAAATTATGGAAATTATAAGTCCTACAGAATTCCGATTCGTTCGAATGTTTACCTACTGACGCCAAGGGTAACTTTTGTTGCCCTGCTCTAGGATTTCCTTTAGCAGTACACACAACCATAAATTAGGTCCAACTTTTTACATAGTTCTGGAGTGCAGCATTCGAGTCTTGCTGTTTCAGAAGAAATTGCGATAGTCGAAACTGTGACGAATTGTTACAATTCATCAATATCATGAACTCTTGGGTTAGCGACGGCGTATCACGAAGAGGTCTCCATTTCCTCCGTTTTCTGCTATTGCCTTCAGATCTTCCTGTCTCCATCTCACAAGCCACATTTTGGCCAGAGTTATCAAATTTCAACTTTGATAATCTATTAAAATCAATTGCAAGCAAGTAAAGAATCCAGTAAAATGGTCTTCAAACGAAGCCAAAAATTCCTCTGAAGGAAAAATGGCAATGTTGTCATTAATTATTATCTTTAAATTTTAATGCGTTCCTCATCGACTTAAGGGCAAACATATATATGGGAATACGCAAAATACTTCTCAACTCGTAAACATCTCTTTTACGGAATGTTTTTCGAACATTAGTAAAAATATCATCGTACGTTTAGTTTTAAAGGTATTATCAAATTAACTCAAAACAGAATTTTCGAATTACTTTTGCGTTTATTTTCTCAAGAAAATCATTAACCTGCACAAAATCTTTCACCTATCCAATGTAATATGATGCTTGTACAATAATAATAATAACCATATAATAATAATTTATAATAGTAACCACCATTGAATTCACAGTTCCAGTTTTAGCAAAAGAAGAAAATAATATAACACATGAAAATAATACTAAAATACATACATATCACTCATAATGAGAGGTAATTCGGTCCTGCTAAGCAGAATTGTCGGCAGGTTCCCTCCTTGCATTATATCACCAATATATCAGATAATATATATATATTTACAACATCAAAAAATAAAAACATACTATGTTATACAATTTGTATTTCATAATTATACGACTTTTTTGGGCCGAGATTGAGACTGCCAAATCTCTTCTTACATTTAACCCTTCATAAATTGAAATTTAAAATAGATAGCTTGAAAAAAGTGCACATTGTGTGTACGTCAAGTATGGACCATCGTGATACAGCGGCTTCCGGGTGCTTCTGAGTTGAGAGCATTTTTAAAAACTCCACATTTCCCCACATTGCAGAGGTAGTCCTTAGGATCCGAAGTAAAAATATCTTAATGATATTTTTCACACTCCAGCCGTAGGTGGTGAACACCGAGAGGTTTGGGAAAGTAGTACAGCAGTAGATTGTCGAAGGAAGTCAAATTAAAATTTCGTATTCATACGCCGCTGGAGGGGATGGCCTTTCCGCTAACTACAACACGGATTTCACCTATTGATTAACCATTACCAAGCTGCGCGACTCAATAAACATCCGTATAGTCGCCCACATTCCCCGACCTCGAGACAAGTACCAACACCTACTAATATACCGTGGCTTCCACCTTTGTTTAATCCCCTCCTGCAATCCACGGCCCCTTCTTTCCCGCACGCCTCCTCTTTATCCTCTTTCATTCCCCTCCCAAAAGGTGTCGCCATAGCGAGTCTCCCCTCTGATATAGGGGGGTGCGGCTAATTAACAGTGCGACTCGGGGAGAAGGGAGACTAGTATTGTTGGCTTTGGGAGAGGAGGAAGAGGACGAAGCCACTTCTTTGAAACCTCACGATTCCACTCCACCACCCCACGCTCCTACTCATCTTTTCTCTTTTCCACTCTCCTTTTTCTCTCTCTTTCGCTTCTTTCGCGTACTGCGTGTTATTTTGTTTCTCAAGAGGAAAGCACGAAAGATGAAATTCGTTTACGAGTGATTCCCCGTTACGATTTCATCCACCGAATTTCGTGAAGTTTACCCTCGATCTGTTTTCCCCTTGTATATGTAGTTAATGCGAATGAAACTACAAGTGAAAATTCAGTGGCTATGTCAATGTCACCTATAAAATAATAAAAATACCCCTCGGGGATGTTTCTCAGGTACTTCTTCGCGAATATGAGTAAGATACTCGAGGGTTTGATGTAATCATTGGTGACTTTAGATGTTTAAAGAGGAAAGAATCGCTTAAAATGAAATATCGTATTTAATCATAATTTTCATTACTGCAGCGATTGTGTTGTTTAATAGTACGTGTTTAAGTACAAAACTTCGCTTCGTATTTCGCAAAAAGTAGATAATTCGAAGAGGAAAGGATACATGGAGAATTTGTACAATTCTGCCATCAAATTTTCTGAGGAATAGCTTAATAGTTACAGCAGTCATCTGAAAAGTTATCCGGGTTCGAGTCTCAATTTCGTCAGTTTTTGTGATCTGTTTTCCTTCAGGATGATTAAGTCCTTTTGATGCTCTGCATATTAGAAACTTTGCTTTATAGCCATACGTACGTAAATTATTACATTTTTTATTTTCTCCCCTGACGTAAGGAATTTAAAGTTATCGATCAGATAACAGTAAGAGCTAATAGTGAATGTATAACAATTCTCAATTACTACAAAGACCCTTTGGAGATAACTCATTTTTAAATTCCCTTCCTGTCCAAAAACTTCATGCCAACTTTTTAAACCGGTATATTATATTTCTAACGTAACACTCGTGTATAGCTATGTATATACAGGCATACGATATATATCCATACGAAAGTAGCGCGAATTACCTTATTTTACTTCTAGATAGAATTGTTAATAGGAACAAGCCAATCGCTTATCCTTCTATTACAGTGGTGTTCCGCTCGCCGTCTCGCAGTTCAGCAATCAAATTTTGGGCAGAAATTGCACGCGCGACATTGTATGACTGGTATTTTTTTGTTTCGCTCGCTATTTTATTGGACTGTGTGAGGAAAATTTATTAAAAAATATTATGAAAACAAAACAACGAAAACGTCAACATAGAAAATCAGCCGACTCACCAGAGATATTATTTAATTATATTTCCCCAACAGGGCCTGGTAACGAATTTATCTATCTTTCGAATACTTGTATGGGCAATAGTGTGCTGGAAATCCAACGCCAGTTAGTGTCAGATTACGAGACAACAGTGTACAATAAATGCAGCGTATTGTAAACAATTACTTTGACTTAATGATGAGTGGAACTTGAAAAATCTTTTGTTTTAATCGCTGCAAGGATACGATCATATACACCCCTGTTACTTAATATTCCCGTTTATGTTATCGCGAATTCGTATATCCGTCTGTAACTCGAGTTTCTTCTGACTCCATTCCATCTTTCATATTGTATCATCATGTTTATGCTATCCAATGATTCTAGCCTTTCTATCATAACGATTCTTAATCACTTAATTAGAGAAACTTATAATCTAATGTCGGTCAAGGACCAATTATTACAACGAGCGTTTCCTACATCTGTTAAATCTATTCCAACTCTTGTTATCACCCTGCTATCTTTATCATTCATTCCTTTCGTCCAACTCCCTATTCTCTCCTTTTCTTAACGCTTCTTTCCGATTTTCTGCCTCCTAGTAAACCTTTTCGATTTTCCTCTAACCCTCTGCGTTCTTCCCTCTCCAGAAGACCTTCAAACCATATCTCTGCGAATCATCTGAAGCACCTCTAAAACCTCCATCTCTTTCCGCTTTCATTCTTTCCTCATCTTTTCATCAAATTCTCTCCCTCAGTCTCCACGCCTTCCTACCTTTTGATTCCTCGAGATTTCTAGTTTCTGCCCAACTTCTCCTTCCTATTTTCTACCATCGCTTCTTTTTCGTGCTCATTTCCCCTTCCAACCTTCCCTCTTCCAATCCCTTATTCTGCCACACTCTCTATTTATTCTTTATATCTTAAAAATCGTTCTCAAAAGTACATGTATATTACCAACCAATGGCAAATGATATAAGAAGGCATTTTTTTTCAAGTTTCTTAATAAAGGCAATTCTACACAACTGATATATCTTTGTAATTTTGGAAGTAAAATTATGTATAAGACTCCTTTGAAACTAGTCCATAGGCAGCCATCATCGATCCTCAAACTCTGGGCCACATACAAATGATTACGTATTTTTGCGACGATACGCAGTTATTCAATTAAAATTATCACATATGCAATGAAAATACGTTTGCGATGGCAGGAAATGGAAGGAAAAAATGCTTTGGCTCCTTAGAAGGAGAGTTTATTAGTCATCCAATTCCCAAAATGTTAATCACTAAGGGAATAAAGTGTATTTCTTATTTACCACGTCGGGAAGAAAACAATTCAGCGGTTTGATACTCAACTTTTGTGTTTTGCTTGTTACAGTAACTGAAATATTAATCCGCCAACCAATGTGGCCCTTTTGGTCAACCAAACCGGGTCTCCGAGGCTATTGGAAGACCGATATTAATTTGACTTGGTAATCAAAGAAAGAAAAAATTTAGGAGCAAAATCAAATGCAAACAGCGCATACTGTACTTCCGATTCCAATATTCAGCATCAATGCAGAAATGCAAAGTAAATAATGAAAGCAATTTTATACATGACTTGTTAAATTATTTTTAAGATGTGAAAGAAATACCTTACATACCTCGTCAGGGTTTCACATATTACTTATTTCTCGAAATCTTTGCTCTACCTCTTCATCCCAAACTTATTCTCAATAATATAAATATACCGTCGGGGGCCTGAGGAACTAACTCTTGAGCATTTATGCTTAAAATGAAATTATGGGGTCCCTGAAACAGATGCACTAGAGAAAATGTTACGGCTTATTTTTTCCGTGAGGGCAAATTTTAAAATACAATCAGCTTACGTAATTTTAATTCAATATAATCACTCCGTAAGCATTTGTGGGGCTCCCGTAGCTGGTGGTGTATAATTTGGTAGCCTCACCATGTCTTTTATAGACGGTGAAAACAGATATTACACAAAATTTGTTGTCTGAATATATTTTGTGCGCTTCCATATATAAATACTGAGTGTCTCTATTAAAACAGATATTGAATTGTAGTTTAGTGATTTATTTGATAATTAAGGGTTTCAACAGTGGAAAACATCAGATGCTTTATTCAACATTTGCACTCAGTATATTTTTTTAAATATGGATAGTATTTTTATCAGTTGACGTAATACAATTGCGCCATTTGTCCAAAATATTCCTAAATAAGCAAGTGCATACATATCAAAATCCATTCCCTTCCTCGACCTAAAAAACATCTACTATCTCAGGGTCATCTGCGGATCCCATAGTTGGAGTGACAAAGATAAGTTTCAGCATCTTTGGTGGACATGTCATATTTTGGATCCATGAAATGTTACTAATTTCCCCCTTTTTAGTAGAATACTGAGAATGCGTACGCGATGAGAGCTTTTGAAAGGCTACAGGCTGAGTTGTACTCGAGCACCCATATGCTCTATATCTCTGTCTGATTTTTCCCATTCATATCCCTCGCCCATTTTCCGATGTAGCGGTTCCTTTAGCTCCTATTCCTTTCCCTCTCTCTCTTCCCTATAGCAATTGATCCGCCTCTTGCTCGCGGAGAACACGGCGGCGCCTTGCCTCGATGTAGTTCTTTCTGTGTCCGCGCGATGGCAGCTGCATGCGATATAAGTTTGGCATCGTGTGGATCTCCATTAGGAGCTGACGAAAAAAGCGATTTTGTAAACACCGAATGTTTATATTGTTGACGAGAGGAGATGAGCGAAAAGCCGATAAATTCACTCCAAATAAATAAAGTTCGCACTCAGCCAGAATAAATCCACTGCTAAAACACGATAAGTCCGAAATATATCCGATGAATTACCGTAATTATAAACTTTTAGGGTGTGGTGATGAAACTCAATCGCAACGTAAAAGCCAAGGTGGTATATATCATAATATCGATGTACAATATTAATTATAATTTAATAAGGTTTTTTTTCGATAAACATAGAAAAATGAACATTTTCGACCACTATGTTTAATTTAAATCGTAAGGAATTTTATCGATGTGTTATTTTTATAAAATGTTTGTGTAATTTGAAAATATGGTTTATATTTGTTGATACAACATTTTCCTTTTCGCTTCAGTGCATCCGGTCGAGAACAATATGTCTCCGCGTGAAAAGAAGAAGCGGAAACCGGCTTGGTGAGTACGATGCCCTTGCCTTAAGGTGTCAAGTCTATTCTCATGGTCACCTCTTCCAGATTCGCTATCCCAATGCCAATTCTGTCAAATCTTATAATTTCCTTTGCTTCGGAAAAAAATGATGGCTTCCACTGAGCGTCAATTAGACGCTTCAATGCAATGTTAAATATAAATAGTGTGACGTTGACTTGCTAAAAAGTATTACGCGAGGTGTTGTTCTAAATGTTAGCTTATCCACATACTCTGTATATATGAACTCGGATAAACTATGAGAACACCAATAATTAAATTATCACAGCTGCCTTTTTTCAACTGAAGCATGTTGCATAATTCAGATCATGCGACTAGAAACCGTGAAAATAGAAAGGACGAATAACGAGGACATTCACAAAAGAGTATCCAGTTTCCGTAAAAAATATGGAATCCTAAAGACTCGTGTTCAATTGAGAAATGGGTAATGAACTTTAAATAAATGACTAAATTGAACATAATAGAAAAATCATAAACAATTCCTTACACTAAGTTTACAACGCTAATGTGATAAATTATATCGGAGGATGTTTTCTATTAAATACTCTCCGATCACCTAATTATTTAGATTAGTAAGTTATAATCTAATTTTAGTTCCATTACGGTAACAATATGTTTTTAACTTCATTTTGAAAATGTTTCCTTTTAATGGATGAAATTTACGCGAATGATCAAAAACTCGGCCACAAAAGTTACAAGGTGCTAAGTTTCTACATTTCTGTAATGGGAAATAGCATTTCACGATCTGATAATCTGCTTTATTAATTAACACGAGAAGATTCCCTACAATTATCACACGGAAGGATTTATGAATTTTCGGTCAGTAAGTACGCTTTATTGTACGGAAGAAAACCAATGGCATCAAGACTATAAGGCAGAAAAAGATTTATCTTTAAACAGACTAATAAAACAACTGCAAAAATAGATCGATTCCATGTGATAAATGTCTGAATAAGAATAGGAATTCTTTTTTAAAAAGTGTATTCGTTACTCGCAATGTGATGGAGACAAACTTTTCTGGTGAAAGAAAAGGTTTCACAATATTAGAGTAATATCTCTCATTCGGGAACAAAAAATAATAGATTGGATTTTGTTAACGGAGGATCAAAATATTCTGAATGATCATCGTGGCAGTGGTAAGTGGCAGAAACATAATGCACTTTGTTTGCACTTGTTCTCTACATGATGCCGTTTTTAGGTAGAGAGAGGGACGTACAGACATCTTTCCTTTTATATGCATATATATTATATTTTGTTTAATTTAAAAAATTGCAATTATAAATTTTCCAACAATTTCACTTTTTTTATCGACAAACTGAGTATTCGTAAAATATTAAATTACATCAGTCAGTATGTAACTGGTGTACACGTCCATACATCTTCATGCATATAGATGGCAGAGCCGGTAGTGACACGGGCGGTCCCCCGCGGCACGGGGGTTTAGAGGGCGTATGGCGTTAGTACGGGGTTTTTATGAGTCGCGGAAACATTCATGTGGAATTTTTTCGAGTAAAACCCGTTACATGGCACACACTTCAATATTTGTTGGTTTTTCACTGTGTAGAGGAATATCAGGTAGGAATAATCTCAAGAATGTATGTACTTTTCAAGAAGCTTCGAGCTGAAATTCTTATGAACAACATATTATCCCATTTAGAATTCGATGTTAAATTAATCGGTCGCAACAGTAATCGCCGATTCTTGAAAGTGGTTACAATTAAATATGAATTATTGTTTCTACGTTATAATCTTTGAAAGATAAAAATTAGAAGGTATAATAATAGCAATGTTATAGTAAGTATGATCGTTGAAAGTAATTCTAACGGATATCAATAAGTTATCTCTTGAAAAATTTATACGTACAGTTAAAAAAATAGACTATTCTAAGTATGTACTATATGGAATGCATAATACCCATCCCGGGACACCAATACGCCTGTGGCCCTGATTGGTGGGACTTGATTGTCTTGAGAACACAGAAAGTGAACCATGATACCATAAAAGTTTGGGAGCACTGTTTGAGAACAGCGAGATTCTGCAAATATATTGTATTTTTCAGGGATGGACGACATATATTCCACTGAGATTGAGTATTGTTCCATATTTAAGAATGCGATCGACCAACGATGAAACAGTCGACCATTACGTCGTTAGACGATTTTCACAGACTACTTTCTAAAATATAAATAATCGTACTTCATCGGCTTCTGTAGGTTTATATAGAAAATAGTAACTCAATTATCATTTTGCGTGCTTTAGCTATTCATGAGTAAACAATCTGTTTGTCCAGGCCGTCATGTTTCCAGTCAATTACTTTACTCCTTCGTTATTCCTAACCTTAAACAATTGCCAGACTGTCATAATCTAACCAAGGTTTTCCTGAAATAATTTATCCTTCTACCATTATTTCTAATACTGCCTTGGTGTGTTATTTATCAGTTTCCTTTCCGCCAATGTTTTCTATAGACTGTTCTATTCATTCACTCGTCGAAGGACTTCATTATTTATTCATAATAAATTTAATTACTCTAAAACATAAATATTAATTTATTTAAAATAAACACGCAAACAGCTCAAGACCTTTGCAATGGATTGAAAACAATAAAACCATGTAACAAAGAGTGTACGAAATTTTTGAAAAAGATAT
Source organism: Ladona fulva (assembly GCA_000376725.2). Taxonomy (NCBI): domain Eukaryota; kingdom Metazoa; phylum Arthropoda; class Insecta; order Odonata; family Libellulidae; genus Ladona; species Ladona fulva. The sequence continues at coordinate 1,106,174 of KZ308654.1, forward strand.
AAAAAGAAAAATATAGAAATAAGGAATAAAACTAATTATACAACGATAATTGTAAATAAAAGTACAGGTGACTATATAAGTCATACTTGAGTTGACAATCACACAAATGGATCTAATGAAGGAGAAAGAGTTAGTATACTACTGTACAGATATGGCAAATGGTAGATAAAGGATCGTTTAGTGATAGAAAGTCGAGGTATAGAACAATGACATAAAGAGTGTAATCTAGTCGGAGGGGAAGACACACAGGGAAAAAAACGGAAATCAAATCATTAGTCCTATATTTACCCTTAACAATGATCTGAAAAAAATTAAGGTCGTTGAGCTCGAAACGTTCGGTAAAGAGATAGCATCCCTAAGGTAGTCGCTATTTTTTCTAATTTAAAATGAAGAACATTTAAGAAATTAACTTAAGATTTTATAAATAATAAAACATTCAAAATATTTTAATAATATTATTATGATATGTTTGAATATTTCAA
>KZ308654.1:1111202-1124030 GCA_000376725.2 Ladona fulva
TCACTAGAGGATTTTGTAGAATGGAAATAGAATATTTAAAATTAATAAAACTTATTTAGTTAAGGGTAACACATTAAACCTTTTGGGTGTAAAATAACTTACGTATGTAACAGAGAATTGTATCTTATCCTCCGCAACAAAATAATCCTTATAATATAATCAATCGAAGAAGCTGAAAAAAGTGGAACTCCAGGTGAGGATAAATTTAAAATAGGTCTTGGTTCCACAAAGAATTTTTTCTGCGACCGATTTCAACTATGTTCTAGCCATAATTCTAGTTTAAGTCATCGTATAAGTTTTAGTCATTATCAGGGGCGAATTTAAGCTATCAGAGACCCTAGACGCAAAAATCAGATTCAGGCCTCCACTATGGATTATGAGAAAATATTCGAATATTTTTCATAAAATACACAAATAGTTATCCCATAGAAACCTCAATCGCTTCACTTGGGCAGGAATAAATAAATAATTCTTGAATTACATTACATAGTATTTCTATAAATTTGAAATAATGATGGATTGACTTCACAATCTATATTATTAACACTTAACAATCAATCTTATTAACGTACAATGGAGACTTACTCAACAAATATAAAATTAATTTTTGAAGCGAAAACACTATACAATTTTACTGAGAATTTATTAGCGTTCTTATTGAGGCCCTCATATACATGAGCCCCTCAGCAAGCGCCTATTGTTCTTAGTTAGAAATCCTCCCCTGACCCTAAGGACGACTAGAACTTTGTCGGAACCGGTCGCAGAATAAACTCCTTGTGGAACTGAGGCAGTTTTTTTCTCGAAAATAATTCTAATTGGGATTTGAAGAATCAAATGAAATGGCGGTGAGAGTTTGGCATATTTGGAATTCTGGAATTCATTTCTTAGTACGACTCCTCCACGTTCTGCCAAGCGTGAAAAAAGTTATACCCGTAACAGAATGTTCCCGTTTTCTGAGAGCACTACATCATTTCATTTCTCATGATCATACTTTATTCCTCATGACCGAAATAAGCGGTATCATCGTTATCTCGACAGAATTGTTGACCTTCCTTTACGGATCAGGCAGATTTCGCGGTCCGTGGCTCGAACGCCACTGACGCCATATCAGCCGATTTCAATCGAGAGGTGAAATATGGGAAAAAAAGATGACCACTTCGTAGTGATGGATGATGCTACTCGGTCTTGTAATAGCTATGATAATGAAAAGAGTCGAGCGATGTCATTTATCTGAAACTGCTGAAGTGTGCGGTTAAGAGAGGTGAATGGATGACGAAACGGAGGTGAAGTAACGAGTTGCTAAAGGAGAGGCGGACACGTAAATATACCGGGGAGTCGAAATGTAATGTCACGTTGGGAAACTGCGGGACAACCTGCATACACTGACACGATTCGGGGTCCCCGGAACCCGGATATTTACCCATAGCGAAAGATCGTAATGGAGGAAATGGTGGATATATCTGCTGAAATATTTATGCCGAAAGGGGAAAGAAAATCCGCGAGTTCCATTAGTTAATTGAACGGTTGTCTGAAATTATCGATTAATCTCCTTTAGAGAGAGGGCTCCTTTTATCTCATCCAACCCGAAAGAAAAATTCGACACCTGTGTTGTGCATCTTATGAAAGTTCGTGTTTAGATTGTTTCACCTTTTTTCTTTCGCTTAACCCTCTAAACAACTTTGCTGTTCACTACTATTTACACGCTTATCATAATCTCTATAATTCCTTTTCTTTGCGGATGTTTCAATGAACGTAGATGCAACTTTCTGCTCCAAAATATCAGAGTTTTCTCATCCAAAACTTTACGTCCACCTTTTATTTCACGTTTACAATTATTGCCATCTTTAAAAATTTACATTTCTTTACTTATATTATGTTATACTAAAATTATTACTTTTCATAATTATTACTTGTAATGGGGTAAATGTAAAACTGGACTTTAAAGTCACCCGAATGAGGTTGTTCGTATGCAGATATATTTTTCATTACTTAAAGATTATTAATCATTACGTAAACTTTAGATCATCAAATATATCTAATATATATACTATGCATTAATTTAAATGCTAGGATGCAGCTCCCCTGGCTACACGTCGAATGACGGCTTGCAGGTTATTTATGTAGATGTAGAATAATAATTAAGTAACAAAGTACAATGTGAATATGCAGTACTATTGGAAGTACACTTGAGAAGAAAAATAGCCGCAAAGAGTATTCATAAGTAAAAGATGTAGAAATTGAGAAAAAAGAACTGGTATCTAAGGAGCAGTGATGGAAAAAGAGTGATGGGAATACTATACGTAAAAATGTCAGTACTCAGCATACCGCTGTGTTATAAATAACATCGAGCTTTTTGTATGAATCTAATTATTTTTCTTTTGAATCAGTCGGAGGGAAATAGAAAATTTACACGCATATATCACTGATAAGTGACAAGATGTTTATTTCCATAAGTTCTTCTCTAATGAAGTTATCTTGTAACAAGGAAGGATAATCAGGTCAATTCCTCCTCAAGTCTCATGAATATTTCTCATCTTTTTTCGTTTCCGCAATTAAAAATACATACATTTATTTCATAAAATTACAAAGAAATTCTAATGTTTCCTACAGTACAGTAGTCGCCATCCGGTGGTCCGCGGACAACTTATGGCTCGTGAGAAGACTATGGCGGGCCATGAAGAAATTTGGTAAATTTATGCTATTTGTATGTTTATCATATCCTTTCATTTACTGTGCTGAATTCTCTTCGATTTACCAATAGACGAACGAAAACATAAATTCCATCTTAAGAGAATGGAACTTTTATGACACCTATTCCGTATAGGTTTCTACCTTCTCAAAAAAATTCCATACTAGCGGTCCGCAGGATTCAAATTATGACTTAAGTGGCCGGTGAGGCCCAGAAGGTTGGCGACTGCTTGTTTGATACGTATTCAACGAGGGTGACTGATCTAAATTAAGATATAAGTCAATAAATCGTACGATTACGCTTAAAACGGGATGAAAACAACTTAGCATTACCAGGGAGTAGTAAATACACGACGCACGCAAGATTTGTTCTGCTTTCCTTTGCTCTGCTTCCTTTCTGCCAATCTCAGCCCTTGTTGGGGCTAGGTGAGGATAGCTGACTGGGCACGCATAGCTATTGACCTCATTCAGCTGGATACTTAAGATATCATTGCGAAAGCTTTCCTCCGACTTGTTTTTTCTCTCCATTCCAGCAGAAGAAAAGTTCGCGGACGCATTCCTGTATAGTGTCGAAAGCATTGTATCTTATCCTCCGCAACAAAATAATCCTTATAATATAATCAATCGAAGAAGCTGAAACAAGTGGAACTCCAGGTGAGGATAAATTTAAAATAGGTCTTGGTTATAATAGATGGCATTTAAATGGTGAATAAAACGTTCAAACGTTTTCTTTAAAGTATAAAAATGAGGTCCCATCAACAAGTCTTTATTTAGGAATCTACGCTTGTTAACTACACAAAAATAGTTATAATTAAATACTAAAACCTTACACTGAGGTGAAATTACTGCTTGTTGTTACTTGGTAAGTAACGGCTGTGAAGAAAGGCCAAAAATTTATTTCTCCCAGTGTCGACACCTCTGTGTTCTCCATTCAAAATTACAACCCATAGTTTGGATATAAATAATAGAAAGATACATCTAAGAAAGCTACATATTACAGCATTCTCGCTATTATACCACGTTTATTTTAACAGTGACGATTTCGAAACTTCAAAGAGGCTTCCTCCACGAAAGAGGTCTTTTTTATCTCAGTATTACTATTGGAACTATTCCCTTTAGCAAATGCATACGGGTAGATTACAGGAGAAAAAATGAAGGTATAAATAGTGAAGTAGGTGGAAAAAACAAGATCGGAAAAGAGCAATCGAGTCAAACCAGCAGATGGACGGAATAAGCCCAAGGGCAAGTGGAGTATGAAGAATGCTTTATCGGAAAAAAGGTTACGAGCTTGAAGGCTTTATCTGAAGCTATCTCGATTGCTCCACAGAAATTACATTGTTTCTTTATAAAAGGGAATAATGACGCTGAGGTCTTTGGTCCTGGCTGCTCTAAAGAAGGGATAAAAATAACTCGAGCCTCATCCTTTTCCACTAGCACTCTACTTAGTCAAGTAATTCCTTCCCTCTTTTACCAGTAATTAAGAGCGAGCAAATTATACTCCTTAATTGTATTATTTAAACTATGGTTTGATGATGTCGGCTAGCACACACTCCAAAGTTGTCAATACTATCATTCTATTTTCGAATACATGAAGGAAGTAAACCATTAGTTACAACATTTTTAACGAAGTTTCGAAAAATAAATTATTATTTTCTATTATCAAAAACTATTGTAATTACTCCTCGGTTTGGTCAAATTCATCGAAAATTATCTAGTTTTCAATACCCCTATCTTTTCCTTCGATATTTTCGTAAATAACAAGAAGTATCGCAATACGCAGAACAACAGAGTTGCTAAAATAATCGCTTTTAGCAGAATAACACATGCAATAAGACATTTTTTTCTGTTCTTCTCTTTTAAGCAGGGCACTGAATAATAATATTTTTCGTTCCTGTTTTTGCTCCGGTTCAACGAAACATAAATTTCGGTTCAGTTCCACTTTTGTGACGTCTACATCGAACCGGTTCGAACCAGTTTTTATATCCTTTTGAAAGATTGTTTTATTACTTTTAGCTTTCTCCGTTTACATCATTTTTTCTAAATCTTAGAAAAAGATTATAATTATGGTTAGTTGCAAATCATAGTTTCGCCTGTTTTGTAAACCTTCCTCAAATTTGCATTTATGGAATAATCAAGGGAATAAATAAAGATTTTCTGCATCGGTTGTTGGAACAATCGGAAGGGAATAAATTAAGGTTTCCGGTTTCGGTTCGAGTTCAAGAATTCCTGTATTATTCAATCCTGCAAAAATAACGGTTCTTTCAGATCTTCGTTTCGGTTCAGGTTCGGTGTTCTGCTTCAAGAGAAATTTCTTCATAAATGTCGTAACTGACACCCGTTTCATTCTACGTACACGGAATCTATACTTAAAATTGCAATCAACATGATATCTCATTTTTTCTTATGAAATTATATAAATTGATGAGACAAAAAGTTGTGCCAATCATAAAATTTAAGCTACCGATACTGAGCTTACTTAATTTTGCCTAAAGACAGGTATATGGCAGCTATCCTATTATAGGACTATGATGTAACCGAAATAAATTGAAATATCCTGATGAAGGTACCTTGATCCTGAAATTCTCGTTTAGAGAGATCATGTAGTTTATAATGCATGAAAGTATATAATTGAATTTTATATTAATACTTGTACACGCCCCCGTCAAGCATGACGGAACTCAATTATTATCTTAATTATTATCAATTACTCTGTTATAGTGTGTATAATTGATTCTTATATTAATATATTACTTTATACATTCGTAAGCCAAAAATTATTTAAATTTAAGATTATCAGAATATTTTTAAAATTGGGAATGCATTGCCATTCTTTCTACGATTGGAAAAGTCAATACCGTTTTATTCTCTAAACAAGGTATTCAGTACAATACCTTTTTTACCCCGCAGTTTCTCTTCCCTCCATTAACTCCATTTTATAATGAACAACAACCTGCAGAAAATACATGTCCATCCTGTGGTTGAATCAATTCGTCGGGATGGCAATTTCTGGGAGTTACCTTGAAAGCAATCATGCATATAACATCTGCCAGCCAGGTGACGCAAGATTAATTCCGGTCTACCCGTCCATAATCCGGGATTTCTATTTGAATGAAAATTGGAAAGACCGTGAGGCAATATGGAAATTTTATTTTCTCTATCTAAATGATCATGTTAGTAGCCTTGGGAAAATATACTGCAAGCTATTTCGATAATTGGAGAATGTATGAAACTCGTAATTTTTATGAGGAAAATAATGCAACAGAAATAGCTCAAGTTGTTATTAGATATATTATCTTGGAAATCACCTCATCTTTTCAATATTTTAATTGAAAATCTCTCACGAAAAACAAAATAATTTATGAAAAATTAAATAAGGGCATTTTTTTTAATTAAGAATTTAATCCACAAAAATATCTTAATGTCTGCATAACAAATCACGTTCACTAGAGGATTTTGTAGAATGGAAATAGAATATTTAAAATTAATAAAACTTATTTAGTTAAGGGTAACACATTAAACCTTTTGGGTGTAAAATAACTTACGTATGTAACAGAGAATTGTATCTTATCCTCCGCAACAAAATAATCCTTATAATATAATCAATCGAAGAAGCTGAAACAAGTGGAACTCCAGGTGAGGATAAATTTAAAATAGGTCTTGGTTCCACAAAGAATTTTTTCTGCGACCGATTTTAACTATGTTCTAGCCATAATTCTAGTTTAAGTCATCGTATAAGTTTTAGTCATTATCAGGGACGAATTTAAGCTATCAGAGACCCTAGACGCAAAAATCAGATTCAGGCCTCCACTATGGATTATGAGAAAATATTCGAATATTTTTCATAAAATACACAAATAGTTATCCCATAGAAACCTCAATCGCTTCACTTGGNCTTATGGCTCGTGAGAAGACTATGGCGGGCCATGAAGAAATTTGGTAAATTTATGCTATTTGTATGTTTATCATATCCTTTCATTTACTGTGCTGAATTCTCTTCGATTTACCAATAGACGAACGAAAACATAAATTCCATCTTAAGAGAATGGAACTTTTATGACACCTATTCCGTATAGGTTTCTACCTTCTCAAAAAAATTCCATACTAGCGGTCCGCAGGATTCAAATTATGACTTAAGTGGCCGGTGAGGCCCAGAAGGTTGGCGACTGCTTGTTTGATACGTATTCAACGAGGGTGACTGATCTAAATTAAGATATAAGTCAATAAATCGTACGATTACGCTTAAAACGGGATGAAAACAACTTAGCATTACCAGGGAGTAGTAAATACACGACGCACGCAAGATTTGTTCTGCTTTCCTTTGCTCTGCTTCCTTTCTGCCAATCTCAGCCCTTGTTGGGGCTAGGTGAGGATAGCTGACTGGGCACGCATAGCTATTGACCTCATTCAGCTGGATACTTAAGATATCATTGCGAAAGCTTTCCTCCGACTTGTTTTTTCTCTCCATTCCAGCAGAAGAAAAGTTCGCGGACGCATTCCTGTATAGTGTCGAAAGCACTCCCATCTCTTGTGAGCAACCCATCGTCTTCGATGGGTGTAGCTCACAAGGGTTTTGCTTCATCTCTTCTCTTTGAACACTGGGATCCGGGAATCGATCTTGACTGATAAATCGAGGTCCTTATGCTCTGCAAGAGCCTAGGACAGTTATGTTCGATGCTCTAATATAATAATAATATTAATATAATAAATAGTCTTTATTTGGGCGTGATTGAGTCTTAAAGTCCGCTCTACCATCCAACCCATTTCATATTCCATACAGTCATCAATTTAAGAGAAAAAATGAAAAGAAATTTGGAAATGAAAAACCGGAGGGATTCTTAGGAAAAACTTTTCACTGAAGGAAAACGCCCTCTAGGAAGGGGGGAATGAAAAACATGAGTAAACCTACCTATAGTAATAGGTAAAAGATTCGAAAGAACATTACATGAACCAAATGCAAATAGTGGCTTTCTTAAATATACGTTTAGTAAATGCTCAGTCAATACATAAGTTATAATATAAGATAAATACGTAAGTTGTAATAAATCAATAATACACAATTATAAATCGATAATTAAAAAAAAACAATTTCACATAATTTTACATCTATGAATGATTATATAAACGTAAAATATATTAAGAATATTTATATAAATGTATGTATAATTCAAATAGAAATTACATAGTCGGAGATTAGGTACTACATAGACATAGTATTCATGTATTCGTAAGAAATTAGGTATACGTTATAAGAAATATGTTATAATCGATGTGATGGCTCAGTATCTATCGATACCTCGATGGGGAGAGTCTAAAGGGAAGAAATTAAGCAAAATATTAATAAGAAATTACATACAATACCTGTGTGTAATTTAAGAACTTATTTGGTTGAATCTTGAGAAGAGATCTTTTTCAAAAATAAAGGCCGATTTCAATCGAGAGGTGAAATATGGGAAAAAAAGATGACCACTTCGTAGTGATGGATGATGCTACTCGGTCTTGTAATAGCTATGATAATGAAAAGAGTCGAGCGATGTCATTTATCTGAAACTGCTGAAGTGTGCGGTTAAGAGAGGTGAANAATAAGGTTGTTTAGAAGCATCTCAATCAGCAGTCGGTATCGATCAAATATCACCTATCGATCGATAGGTCGGTCGCGGTCGATCTAAAGCCCGGGTTCGATGTCTGCGTTACTCTATGGTGATGCGACCAACGAGGAAGACGAGAAAAATAATTGTGAGCAGTCTCCTTTGTTTATATCGGTGCATGCCCTTGATTCGATCGATCTGAATGATCATCGGATCGCGCGCCCCCGAAATGCAATGGAGTGCGTCGTCGTCGGATATGCGGTATCCTCACTTCCGCTCCGCTTCCGATAATCACGCCAGAGCATGCACGTTGACTGGAGCATCGCCCCATTGATTAAAATTAAATTACAATACCGATCCGGGCGTACGGTTGGGCAGCACCGCTGCGGGTGCAACTTTTTCGTATTTTGCGCATTGCGGAAGCGTGGGAAAGCGGTCCAGATGCGGATGATAAAAAATTAACTCCTCCTCTTTCTCTTTTCCCCTTTTCTCGGCCATGGAGCCCTCTCTTTAGAACCTTACACTAAACAAGCTCACTATGTAAAGCGTCGCTGATGAGGGATGCGCCATCTTTTGAGGCACCCATCGAGTGGGATTCTACGCGAAATAATTACAGCCGGAATGCACGGGATACCTTTCGAGCGCACCATCGCTCGGAAAGTGGCTATTTTAACAAATTGAGCGCATTAATGACGCTGAAATTTTCATGAGGACGTCCTTGGGGATGGAAAAAATCATTCTTCGGGTAAAAAACAGAGAAATAGAATTTGAGCTTTGGAGGTTCTGCTTTATGCAGCTGTTCTTTCGAGGTTACGCGACATCCGGTGATTTTAGCTGTGTGGATTTTGAAGGTAGAAACCTCCGTGTCCCGCGGGGTTCATTTATCGACTGACAAACGGGAAAACGCCTTAATGATCAAAATATCTCACGCGTTTACAACCAGTTTTGCAGGTCTCATTTGGCTTGGCATATTCCTTGACTGCAATTCAAAGCGAAATTTAGATGCTAATATAATATTACTATGCGTTTTCTAGCACTTCAAATATCCTGTGGAATATGATAATTTTCACCAATTGCTAGATTTTCTCATAAAAGCCTTCCTTTTCTCAATAGCGGCTAATGAAGCTACAGCAATCTCAAATAGATTGGATTGTCGAATAGTCATAGCGCACAAAGTTAAGACTTAAGTACGAATTCTCATCCTGTATACATACTTTTAGTGATTACCGTCCGATAAACTCGCTCGTTAATTTTAGCAAGTGATAAATTATTAGTGATATTAGCAATTATTCCTGCTACTGTTACACTCAGTACCTATACCACTGAAACAGTAACGTCTAACTATATCTGATACTTATGATTATACATAGATTATTGAAAGAGTTTCAGTAGGGAACTTCCCGAAAGAAACGTAATTTCATCTGCTGAATAGCGAATGTTAATTTCGTAAACAGAAACGTACAAAAATGCTACGAAATTTTTCCAGTAAGGAAAAACTTCTTACTTTCAGCTTGTTAGAGGCTTTTAAAACCAAGAAAAGTAAACAGCTATACTATTATTGATGAGAATAATTTCATTTATTCAATACGGGCGGAGCCCAGTTACAAGGATTAAACGGTATATAAGTATTTAAAACATAATGTCATCTCATTAATATGAAAATACCTCCAATGAATATAAATGTGTGCATATATATAATTAGACAATAAACAGTAAGCAAAAATAATAAACAGTACAGAGAACAATAAACAGTAAACAAAGAGAAATTACAAGAAAAAAGACAAGCTATATAAATTCAAAGAAAATGAAATTATAGGAAAATCTTGTTAGCATAATAAATTAACAACTTTTTAAACAATTTTGGTTAAGTCACACTGAAATTTCAGGATTATGTAATGACGATAAATAGGTAATAATAGATGGCATTTAAATGGTGAATAAAACGTTCAAACGTTTTCTTTAAAGTATAAAAATGAGGTCCCATCAACAAGTCTTTATTTAGGAATCTACGCTTGTTAACTACACAAAAATAGTTATAATTAAATACTAAAACCTTACACTGAGGTGAAATTACTGCTTGTTGTTACTTGGTAAGTAACGGCTGTGAAGAAAGGCCAAAAATTTATTTCTCCCAGTGTCGACACCTCTGTGTTCTCCATTCAAAATTACAACCCATAGTTTGGATATAAATAATAGAAAGATACATCTAAGAAAGCTACATATTACAGCATTCTCGCTATTATACCACGTTTATTTTAACAGTGACGATTTCGAAACTTCAAAGAGGCTTCCTCCACGAAAGAGGTCTTTTTTATCTCAGTATTACTATTGGAACTATTCCCTTTAGCAAATGCATACGGGTAGATTACAGGAGAAAAAATGAAGGTATAAATAGTGAAGTAGGTGGAAAAAACAAGATCGGAAAAGAGCAATCGAGTCAAACCAGCAGATGGACGGAATAAGCCCAAGGGCAAGTGGAGTATGAAGAATGCTTTATCGGAAAAAAGGTTACGAGCTTGAAGGCTTTATCTGAAGCTATCTCGATTGCTCCACAGAAATTACATTGTTTCTTTATAAAAGGGAATAATGACGCTGAGGTCTTTGGTCCTGGCTGCTCTAAAGAAGGGATAAAAATAACTCGAGCCTCATCCTTTTCCACTAGCACTCTACTTAGTCAAGTAATTCCTTCCCTCTTTTACCAGTAATTAAGAGCGAGCAAATTATACTCCTTAATTGTATTATTTAAACTATGGTTTGATGATGTCGGCTAGCACACACTCCAAAGTTGTCAATACTATCATTCTATTTTCGAATACATGAAGGAAGTAAACCATTAGTTACAACATTTTTAACGAAGTTTCGAAAAATAAATTATTATTTTCTATTATCAAAAACTATTGTAATTACTCCTCGGTTTGGTCAAATTCATCGAAAATTATCTAGTTTTCAATACCCCTATCTTTTCCTTCGATATTTTCGTAAATAACAAGAAGTATCGCAATACGCAGAACAACAGAGTTGCTAAAATAATCGCTTTTAGCAGAATAACACATGCAATAAGACATTTTTTTCTGTTCTTCTCTTTTAAGCAGGGCACTGAATAATAATATTTTTCGTTCCTGTTTTTGCTCCGGTTCAACGAAACATAAATTTCGGTTCAGTTCCACTTTTGTGACGTCTACATCGAACCGGTTCGAACCAGTTTTTATATCCTTTTGAAAGATTGTTTTATTACTTTTAGCTTTCTCCGTTTACATCATTTTTTCTAAATCTTAGAAAAAGATTATAATTATGGTTAGTTGCAAATCATAGTTTCGCCTGTTTTGTAAACCTTCCTCAAATTTGCATTTATGGAATAATCAAGGGAATAAATAAAGATTTTCTGCATCGGTTGTTGGAACAATCGGAAGGGAATAAATTAAGGTTTCCGGTTTCGGTTCGAGTTCAAGAATTCCTGTATTATTCAATCCTGCAAAAATAACGGTTCTTTCAGATCTTCGTTTCGGTTCAGGTTCGGTGTTCTGCTTCAAGAGAAATTTCTTCATAAATGTCGTAACTGACACCCGTTTCATTCTACGTACACGGAATCTATACTTAAAATTGCAATCAACATGATATCTCATTTTTTCTTATGAAATTATATAAATTGATGAGACAAAAAGTTGTGCCAATCATAAAATTTAAGCTACCGATACTGAGCTTACTTAATTTTGCCTAAAGACAGGTATATGGCAGCTATCCTATTATAGGACTATGATGTAACCGAAATAAATTGAAATATCCTGATGAAGGTACCTTGATCCTGAAATTCTCGTTTAGAGAGATCATGTAGTTTATAATGCATGAAAGTATATAATTGAATTTTATATTAATACTTGTACACGCCCCCGTCAAGCATGACGGAACTCAATTATTATCTTAATTATTATCAATTACTCTGTTATAGTGTGTATAATTGATTCTTATATTAATATATTACTTTATACATTCGTAAGCCAAAAATTATTTAAATTTAAGATTATCAGAATATTTTTAAAATTGGGAATGCATTGCCATTCTTTCTACGATTGGAAAAGTCAATACCGTTTTATTCTCTAAACAAGGTATTCAGTACAATACCTTTTTTACCCCGCAGTTTCTCTTCCCTCCATTAACTCCATTTTATAATGAACAACAACCTGCAGAAAATACATGTCCATCCTGTGGTTGAATCAATTCGTCGGGATGGCAATTTCTGGGAGTTACCTTGAAAGCAATCATGCATATAACATCTGCCAGCCAGGTGACGCAAGATTAATTCCGGTCTACCCGTCCATAATCCGGGATTTCTATTTGAATGAAAATTGGAAAGACCGTGAGGCAATATGGAAATTTTATTTTCTCTATCTAAATGATCATGTTAGTAGCCTTGGGAAAATATACTGCAAGCTATTTCGATAATTGGAGAATGTATGAAACTCGTAATTTTTATGAGGAAAATAATGCAACAGAAATAGCTCAAGTTGTTATTAGATATATTATCTTGGAAATCACCTCATCTTTTCAATATTTTAAT
>KZ308655.1:0-15069 GCA_000376725.2 Ladona fulva
TCCTCTTCGGCACAATTGGATATTCTGTACGATGCCATAATATTTAGTTACCAGAAGTTAGGGAAGTATCTCGAACATAAATATTTATATTACGCGTGTCTTCGGAATACTCTAATACAATTGTATACTGCAATTTAAAATATGTACACTGTACATATATACTAAACTGTATGTAACATACTAAACTGTACCATATATATTTTTTGTTTTCCTGCGACAATGTATAAGGATTTGTTTGCTATGTTTTTGATTTTATCCTTAGGTGGCTCTTTTGGCACAGGGCATTAAAATATTGTTATTATAGGAGAACATATGCTTACCAGATACCATGTCATTTGAACCAATTGCCAGATGAAATCCTAAGTGAAAATATAATAAAAGTCATAAAGAAACTTGTAATAACATGGCTATTACAAAGCCAATAAAGCTGAATACAACCACAGGGCAGAGCTAATATAATCATATACATCCTCCAATAAAATACTCGTACCTATAAATTGCTAAACGTAGGCACTTGCAGACGAGTCCAGAGAAGGACTCTGCAAGACCTGATTGAATAATGTAACTGTAAATATTTGACGGTGTAATCTTTCTTTAGTCTTAACTGTGGTACTTCCTTTATGTGGTTTTCATTTCCAATGTATTATTTCAACTTTTTCAATCCATTTCTAATGAATTTTAATTATGCTGTTAAACCATTAAGACCTGGTTAAAATTGTAAGCCGATCACAGGCAGGATTTACATCTATAATTTTGTATTACTGTATTTCTATTCTCTGAATTTAATAAATCGAACCGATTATTATTATTCTCAAAGAAGGTAACGATTTACTCCACCATAACCCATAAGGTTAATATCCAGAGGAAAAGGATGATAAAAAACTAAAGAGAAGAATTCGGAAAGGAAAGCTTCCGAACTTTCGCATGAACTGGGAGAAATATTAACGCTTGGGGATCGAGTAAACGAGTGACGAGGGAGTGGAATGGAAAAAGCACCGCAGAAGACGGGCTGGAAACGGATTTGGGTAAAGGAAATCGAGCTGCAGAGAGAGAAAGATAGAGAGATAGCTGAGGCGGGAAAGGGCACGGAAGCGCGCGAGACGTGGCGTTCATGAGTCCCTGGAGAAGTCGAAAACGCTAAAGAAGCGAATTTTGGCGGGGTGAGGAAGCAAAGAATGGAAACGTGGCGGAAAAGGGATAATGAACCAGAGCAGAGAGGCGTAGACGAAGGGTTATAAAGGGATCGTAGAAAGGAGGATAATTCGGTACAGCACATGCGGAGTCCACGGAGGCAGTGGAAGGAGCGAAGGGTAGCTTCCGTGGAGCGACAAGTGCAGGCGGAAGTAAATACAAAAGACAGAGACGATAAAGGGATGGAACAATTGGATGGCATGGGAATCATGTATGAAAAACTGGAATGTTAAAGGGAGAGAACGATGTGTGCGATACGGGAACAGACCCGTATGAAAAGAGTTGTTTGTTATTCGAGAACGAAAATCCCTTAGTTGCATTTAGTCTTCGAAACTTAAAGAATCGGAGAATTGAGGAAGAATCGGAGAAGATGATGAAAATTCAAGTGCATGTCATGAACAACATTATGGTATCAATGATATCGATTAAGCATACGGTAAAACATGGGTTGACGTTAAATTATTCAATACAGGAATAAACCTCAAATACGACAAAAATACGGAATAAACCTTGCATGGAGATATCGAGGAACTTAAGTATTCCACTGATAAAACACATTTATTTAGTCTCTTAAGTATTAAAATTATTTAGTGAAAGTCCTCCACGAGCTGAGCTCAAATATTGGGAAGGAAATAATCGTAGTTCGAACCATTCTATTTACATCAAATAAAATTTTAACGAGTGATCTAACTGGAATACATACAAAGTACGATAATCATTAAAAATGTAATCTTTAATTACGAAGAAGTCACAGAAGATGATTAAATAAACCTGACACGGTTTAATAAGAAATTCAGGCATAAGATAGCTAAAGCTAATATTAATAGGTACCTAGTATTGGAGTATCGAGATGCCTCGACAGTTAAGGCTGTTTGCACTGGTGAGATTAATTATGAAGAGAGAAAAATGTGAATAATAATAATACTGCAGCTTTATTAGGGCGAGATTGAAACTATCGAGTCTCTTCTTACATCTAACCCTTCGTCATATGATGTTTAAAAGAGAGAGCTTTAAAAAAACGGCATAAAAGAGAGCTACTTTGTGGGTTTGAAAATCTAAATAAGAACTTAGGAAAAAAACACTACAGCAGGAAAACATCCACAAGAAGGGGAGTGTAAAAAACCTGCGAAACCTACTGATAATTAAGTAAGTTTTAAGGAAAAGACAGGTTAAATCGCTTCTGAAAAGAAAACAAAATGGTGCATATATATATTATTTCATAACAAGACATAACAACCAGAAATAAATTGTCGTAAAAATTAGAAAAGCACGTTATGATATGAATGAGATACGGAGCCCACAAAAAATGTTTTCGTTGATAAAAATTGATAAATGGGATAATGATTAAAGAGATTAAACCCATCCCCTGCTAACAGGCAATAGCTTCTAAAAATTTAATAACGATACTGAAAATTGGAAGCATTTCAGGATGAAAATAAGCAATTTTGTGACCGAAAAGAGCGGTAGCAGTATCACTGGAAAATCGGAAATCTTAAAGCTGTCGAAAACCTTACGGGGACATTGAGTGGACTGAAATCCTTGCACAAAAATTTTAAAATCATTACTTACTTAAATATTCTTACTAATAATAAAGAAGCTTATAATAGTGAAAGCAAGATTTGCAAGAAAATGTGATTTTTAATACTTCAAGTATTTAACTTTTCCCACCTTTAATTACAGTCACAACCAATAATGTTAAGGATATCTACGTGAAAAGGAAAACCTGAATACACCAATCGGTACCTTTCATTGTGGACAATACAGGTCCTCTTCGGCACAATTGGATATTCTGTACGATGCCATAATATTTAGTTACCAGAAGTTAGGGAAGTAGATCGAACAAAAGGATTAGGATGTGAGCATTCGGAACCAAGGAATACGTCGTATTAACCAACCTAGGATATCCTTAGAATGGGTAATTTCTCCGTATCCTATTTCAACTCTGCAAATCATCTCATAGATCGAACAAGGAGAGAGGTTTAATACACAATTCCATCACCAGAGCTTCTCAAATGCCTTGACACCGAAAGAGCAAGCACAAATTAAATTTCACCTTAATTTACGCAACGCTGAGTTCGAAGCATTTTTCTTAGAGATAAAATTTGTAAAAATAAGTTTTCGAATCGTTCTGCATGGTTTCCTGACAGTAAAATTCCCGCTTAAAAATGCCCACGTCATTAAATAAGAACCATAAAGACTTATGTTAACAATAAGACAAAAGTTTTACGTACTACAATACCTTTTAAGTGCATCATTAATTTTGAGCGTGGAATCGTAGTAATGCATACTCAGGTACCATGGCGTTTATAAAGGAACGGTAATTACTCCAGTCTTAAAACTTAGCGCGCCTGCACATTAAAACTTCTGCAGGCGCGCATCCTGTGACTGCAAAACAGAAAAGCACTCATAATGATTTCGAAATGCTCCTCATATTTGATGAAGTACTTAATGTTGAAGAACGCTAACGTAGGAGGAAGCTCACTCCTACACCACCGAAGCACACGGGAGAGCACGGAATAACGAGCAGAGTCTCTTCTTAAGTGTCGGCAGTTAAGCCCTTAGCATAATATAGACTTCGCATGAGACATTGAGATCACGGATGGATCTTTTCGTTTATCTAATCCCGCTAAACATTTTCCGTTAAAACAGAGGATCTTAGACGAAAATGTGTGACTTACATACGCTACTGGCATACTGAATCTGATGACATCAATTTAAATTTATTTCAAACAAGCAGGACCGATCCAATTTTAGAAAAATATTTTCGATTTTAAAGACTAATTTATCGAATACAAACGATTGAACCAATATCGACGTACGAAAAGAGTTACGACACATTCCTAAATGGCGTTCGTGGCGTTATCCTTTTCGAATATATTTGCAAATTCTTTTTTTTAGAAAATTCTTCAAAAATAATTACTTTTCATATTTCAACATCACCGATATATTTTTATTTAGGTATATATTTCTCCATATCATGTCCACATACCGTGGNAGGTATATATTTCTCCATATCATGTCCACATACCGTGGATGTTTCCATTAATTAATATGCATTAAATAGTTTCCGCCGAAACTACAAATATATCAAATATCAAATGATATCAAATATTTAAAGAAAATGGTTTATTACCCATTAGAACGATTTAAACTAAACGCATTTCTGATGAAAATAAATCGAATCCAAATAACAAAATATGGCTCCTATGATGCATATGTTCACGTATATAAATCATCTGTTTTTACATACGTTTGATTACACCAGCCCCTCTTCACAGGGAAAATTTGTCACAGAAATTTCTCGTCGGTGATTGCTGTCATTTCATCTTAATTGAAATGTATGATTTAATCGCATAAAACATTTCCAGCGACAGTTTTTTTTACGTTTAAGATCTCCACCTATCCTAGAAACCTGAAATTATTTCTTTTCCACAATTTATGTCCCTATTACGGTAATAAGAGAAAGTGACTTCACTTCACTTGAAAGATAAGATCTCACCATATATTTGTATGCGGCTGGTGGTGTGTAGCTAGGTGTTTCTAAGATAAATGTACATATATCGGATATTTTACGACAATAGGGCATTTTAACAGTTTACTACAGGGAGTACAAAGGCACTAATGTTGTTGTAACTTTAAAATAGGTGCGTAACACTGGGCAAAACACTAGATCCGCCATAACTTATTACGTGATATTATAAAATACAGTTGTTAACGAGATATACTTACTAGTCGACTAAACCTACTTTTGTCTATTTCGCAGGCTTCAATAGAGTCAGCAGGGTGAACGAATGATCAAACGCCGCAGATCAAATTTATTTCTCTACTTTATTTGACAGCAAACTTGCGCTAGATATAGCGAATATCCATAACCTCCGAAAGAGTACCCATAACCTAGTAAAAGTCGATTAAAAGATGCTATTTCATTATTATCCTATGATTTATATTTTTCTATAATTTTATATTATGCTATTTAGTTTCATACTTATTTTACCATACTGACCACATTAATAATCAAACATCAATCCATACATACGCTAAACAAAGCCAATTGGCGCTGAAGAGTGAAAATAAACTGACAGGTGCGGTATTGAGAAGGGTGGAATTGATACCTTAAAAGTTCCCTTTAACCTCTGAAAAAATTAAGCAACGAGATGAAAATGCCAAAAGAGGGGATCCGAATTATGGAAAATGTGGGGAAAAAGGTAGAAAGGAGTTGGGGAAAGGAAAGGAAAGCCACGGAAAAGTTATGGGATTGAATGAGAAGGAAGAAAAAAAAAGTAAAAGGTGGAAATAGAAGAAAACAAAACAAGGACATGAACAAAAGGGAAGGAGATCATGGTAGTCTGTTAGATGATTTCAGGTTATACTCCATCTTACGTTCCACCTTTCGTGTGATAACGAATTCATGAGAAAACATTTACGAAACTCCGACGACGACAACTACGATTATTCTCCGTTTAAATAGCAGAGAAACAAAAGGTGAGTCGTACCCGAATGGATAAAAGATATTCAATGACAAAAACAAGGACACTTAGATAAATAATGAGGATAAAAATATCTCGAAAAATATAAAAATTATAAATTAAATGAGCCTTGCTAACAGAGAACCTCTAAAGTGAAGGCTAAGAACTACGAAATGATAGCAATGAAGCAACTGTCAACCCAACCACGCGATACACAGAATACAGCTTTCCGAAAGCAAGCAATGACATACGAAATGGAAAAAAACGTAATTCCTTATTACAGAGAGCCTCGGAGTTAAGAATCGGAAAAAAGATTCCACTTTTTTCTTCCAGCTACTCAAAAGATAACTGAATATATACTACTCCCCGGAGAAAAGTATAAAATTATCCCCAACATAACGAGGCTTATATTTGATTCAACTTTGATGTTCACAAGTCACCCGGAATAATTTAAGCTTCAGACACTTTAACATTCGTCTCTTCCATCCTCCGCAAGAATGGTTTAAAAAACGAAACGAAAACGTTTCTGTCTCGGCAACCAGTTTTTCATTTATTAAAGATTAAGTTACAAAACTAGACCAAGTCCACAATATAGAAAAACACAACTGCGACTGGTTTCGAGGTGATCACCTCGTCATCTGGCAACACGGAGCTGGTAGGAGACAATATTTAAAGAAAAGAAAACAGAAAAAAGGGGAGGGTTTGAAGAGAAGTAGGGAAAGGGGAGAGGGAAAACGTAGGCAACAAACAAAGGGCATAAGGGCAACAAAGGGCAAACGAAGTAAGGGTATTCAAAGGTTTAGGTTATTGAGGGAGGGAGGGGGTGGTAAATAGGGAAGCAGAGACATAAACAGCGGTGAAGGATTCTGCGAAAAAAATATTCGTTTGCTAGGTTTATAGAAAATCGAAGGTGATGATGGATATGTAATTTTTTATGTCTTCCAGCGTTTCATTATATCTCTTCTGTTTATTCGGTTCCTATTACGAAATCTAGAGGTGAAATTGGAGCAAGGAAAGATTTGGCATGTTGAAAACATCTAGGTAAAGTAGCAGGAGACAGTAAAAAACATAAGATAGCACAATTTCACCCCGTTATTAGGAGCGTTTTACGCTATCAACCAAGGTGTTAATGCACGAAAAGGCATCGAGATTTAAACTGCGTGATGGCAAGATGCATTACGGACGCATTAATGCTGCAAGAGCTTACTAAAACGATAAAGATTGAGTGCGTGGGCATCCTCATGGGAGAAGAAAGCCGCCGCTGGATGACAGAAAGGTCGCGGTAAGGGAGAAAGAATAGAAAATGGGCGGTTGACGGAGAGAGTGTAAGCAGGAAAAAGAGGAAGAATAGTTGGAAAGAGAGAAAGCGAGGAGAGGACGAGGGGCACGGATTTAAAACGGTTGGCGTCACATGGGGAATGGAGGTGGGGTGGCGAGGCGAAGTATTTCCAGACACAAGCCCCTTCAGATGGGAGAGCTAAAGAGATGGGAGAAGAAAAGAGGGCGAACGTGAGGGAAGAAAAGGTAGGCTGATAAACAGGGATGCCACATCTTGGAGAGATCTCCGCGAGAAGTTATCACAGTTCGCAAATTGCATGGACACTCCTGGGCGGGAAGTTAAAATGAGGAATCTGAGATGACTCTCTCAGACTGAGAAGTAAATAGAAAAAGCTTTGGTGATTGGAAATGATTGCTTTAATTACGTGAATAACAAACACGTCATTCTTCGAAAATGTCATTTTTTTATGTACAATGGTTTCTGCAGCTATGTCTAAACAAATACGAAGGTATTTCGGTCAACGACGGCCTTAGTTCACGACGTACTTGGCTAACGAATGGCTTAGATGAAAACATCTCGGATAACGACGCAGGCTTTGGTTTACGACGCCTTCAGGTGAAGATTAATATTGAAAACTTCATTTAGGAACATTCCTTTTATTATTGATAACTTTTTATAATCGTACAAATTATATGCAACATATTTTAAAGACGTTTTAACGAGTTTTATCTGCATATTTGACACGAAGTACGGTTCTGGAAAATCGCGCCTTGGATTACGACGGTTTTGGTTAACGACGACAACCTTGGAACGGATTACCATCGTTAACCAAGGTACCGCTGTATTTTTTTTTCTTTTGGAACGAAATAAATAAAAACATAACTCTCAATCAGCCAATTCATTTCCAAACTTGTCTTTTAATACCAGCGTTTAGCCTAAAAACATGGTCAATATTTTAAAAAGTTTTTCTCAGGAATATTTCGATATAACCATTAGCTGATTGTTTCTGATACTACACTTTAATGGACAGAATATTTTTCATTCGTATTTTGCGGCAGGATAGAAAAATGTATATTTTAAGTAATTTTGTCACAAGTCATGCTCATAGCTGATTTGAGATAGCTCAGGGATGATTTTGAAGCAACTGCTGTTTGAGAGATGCCGAGTAATTGTATTGGTCGCTCTTCGATGAATGCTATGAAATTGTTTTTCATAGAGCCATTGCGCGGCAAACATTCACGATTTTATTCTTACTCGGTGAGATTAGNACAGTATAGAGGAATTTATAGTCAGTAAACGTCGTAGAATTAAGTCACTACTACAACATTCAAACCCCACTTCAGACAATTCGCCGACCTGAAGCAATAATTGTGTGTAACTGCTACCTTTAATGTGTCCACAAATAAAACAATCCCATAAAAAATATTTGATATTTGTGTATTTATGTGTGTATAGGTGCGTGTGTGTGTACATGTATGTATATGTGTAAGTATGTACGTGTGTATGTGTTTATGTGTGTATTTATATAAAACACGTGTGTGTTGGTGACAGTGAGTGTGAGTGATACATGTAATGAGTGTGATTTTGTGAGTGATTTTCTTTTTCTTTTCTTTCCCCTTTGTGAAAAGTGCCTTTTTTCCTCCTACGTATCTTAATTTTAAAACATTTACTTATCCACATGTAAATATATTTTTTCCCCCTATTGTATACATATCTGCCTGTAATGATTTTTTACCTATGTACAAACTGTATATATGTATTTTTTGTACTTCACCTCTAGAGAGAGCGCTGGGCCAGGGGAAGAGGGGGCCACTCGGCTTCATCTGGCCCAGCATAAATAAACAACAAGTCAAGTCAAGTCCTAATCGTTGAAAACTGTTCACACCTCAATCACATTTGAGTGATTATCCTTGACCGCCCCTAAAGTCGGCCGCTTAAATGAAGCAGCGGTTTCGCTTACGTCCATCTTAAGTGGGTCCTGAAAACATTAAGACTAATCCAGCATTTGCCTCTAATACGTCTGAAAGCCTCCAATCTACTAATACGTCCTTAAATTTCATTAAAACACCGTAGAAAAAGCCTGCAAAAAATTTCCGCTCGTCGCATAGAACCCACATCTCTTCGGACGCAGCCAAGAAATGAAAAACGAAAGAGGGCTAACGGAGCATAATTAGAGGCTCAGATCCTATCAAGAGAAAATTGATGGCGTCGCACAGGGCATTGCATTAGAGGAAAGATGACCACGAAAGTAAGCAGGCGTTCATAAAAGGAAATATTTATAGTCTTCCTATGGGAGACTTTTATCTTGCCTAAAGCCACTCTTTCACAAGGGGCCATTCGTCAACTGGCACGACAACAAAGAAAACAGAACTATAAGGGGAATATAAAGGAAGATCTAGATTCAGGAAGTGCACACACAGTGTCGGACCGAAAATGTGGAAAAACTACGACAGCAGAGTGAAGTAGAGTAAATCTTTATACGCAATACTTCCATTATAGGCTTAAGTGGACCCAAAGAATTGCAATATTTACCAAGGAGAGGGATTTATGACCAACTTTGCCAGATTGAGGGCACGCTCTATAAACTCCAGCGGAAAGAAAAAAAAATATCGACACAGTAAGTCATATCCTGATCAACTTGCTTGGAGGATTCTCAAAATCTAACAGCGAAACTATTGACCCAATATAAATGTTAAGTAAGTTATACTTCCAATGGCTTAGAGAACTATCATTTCCATTCGTCTCAAGAAACGCCTGATCTTATCCAATACAAAATGGCGCTAAGGAGGTTTCAAGTTTGCTAGTAATTTGGTCCATTATAAAGATGCTAATGATTTTTACCTATGTGTTCTACGATCCAGCTATGACGTAAGGCATGGAGAACATACACCTAATCTGTATTATAACTTCCTAGTGGGTTGCTATGGCGTGTTGTTCGCCGAAAATAAAAATAATTTTTGAGGGAACCAGTGACTATTATTCTACTGATTTTTTCGCGATATGCAGCAGGAATTTTGCAAATTATCGACTTATTCTTCCGCAAACCATTATCTTCGAACAGATAGACTAAATTTAATTTGTACAATTTGGGTGTTTGCTCACCTAAAAATCTCATCAAAATTCAAGAAACATCCGAGTAATGTTAACAGATCCAACCAAGTAATCCAAGCAAAAGGTTTCATAAAAACATACCGCAATGATTTTGAATTTCGCGTAGGATAACATCATTCCCACGATAAAAACTTCCTCGCCAGTTACAACTGTGGGAAACGAGACGTTCATACCACATGATATTCATTGGAAATAGGACTGGCCTCTACAGATTGAATTAAGTTTAGCATTAATAGTTATCATGAAATAGAATTGTCATTTAAACCCCATCCTTCATACAAAAACAACTTAGGAAAGAAAGAGTAGCTCAAAGGTGACTTATATTAGAATAATGTCCTTTACTTACAAAGCGACCTCGAATCAAGGAGAAGAACCAGCAATTAGGAACTCACCTGAAAAGAAAGAAATAACACATGTTAAAAAACGCGATAAATGTAAGGATAATATACAACAGCTGGATGATAAAAACAAGTATTAAATTTTAATTAACGGAGAATTGAGATTATTATCCCAAAAAATTCCATAATTGTTGATTGTTTCTATTGCCAATTCCCACTCGTGTTCTGCAATGGTGAAATTTTTTAGGCTCCTTTCTCCCTTTTATTTCAATGTGATGGAGTTCCACAAAACTAAGGCTTCCTTCCTACGCAGGATTCATAGTAAAACTTTTTCTTGCGATTTTTTTTCAAAGAGAGCAAGGAACAAGAAGCAAGGAAAAAGCAAGAAATTTAAACTTATGTCTCTTTCAATCTCTTCCTTTCTAACAGATTTCTATGCTCGTGAGTTTATTAACCTATTGTCTCGTATGGGATGGGAGCTTTCAAATTTTGGTATAAATTATTTTCATTGTAGTACATGAGTCTAGCCTTTTGACGATGTCTTTTCTAATATAAGTGATAATCTAATATCAAGTGCTAGGGATAGGTACGCATGATTCAAATACGCGCTAATAGATGGCAAGCGATCTAATATATATGTTCTCCACTAACTGACGTTTGCATTTTTCAAAATACTCGTATCATTTACAAAAATATAATTTTAAATATTTATAACGAACTATTAAGGTGATTTTTATAAGTTATAAGTTATATATCACTGAAAGAACTGTAGATAATCTAGTAAAATAATAGTAAAAATAAGTAATAAAACGCCATTTAAGAAAAACACTCCACCTGGCTTTCCTTCGCCGAGGTTCAGAAAGCTGTCTTTTCATTATGCATCAATCTTGACGTGTTATATTTAAAAGTAAAACCAATACGATTTTATATGGTTCGACAGGACAACGAAAGGAATAAAATTCGTGCAGAATGAGTGATAATCCATTTAGTACAATTGCCCCGCGCGTATGCCATCGGCCATCTCTGCTGATAGAGAGTGAAAATTTCCGACGAGGCAGGAGATTAAAAAAGCGAACATCATCTCGGCAATGCGTTTTCTGGGGATATCTGGAGCGGAAACGGGGAGAAGGTAATACGCGACGAAACAGAAAGAAGAATGAAAGGGGAGTTGGAAGAGAAAGGGAAAATGGAGCGAGAAAACGCGAGACAAAGGGCGGGGGAATGAAATATGAAGATTATCTCGATCAACCCTCTTCTCCGGCGGCGTTCCGAAGGAAAGGATATTCGAAAATGAGGAAAAAACTGGAGAGCGACTAAATCGTTAGTGAGTAAGGGTAAAGAGAGATTTTAGCCCACACTCCGCTTCCGTGCATCTAAAATCAACTCCGTATTTCGCATCTTGCAACATAAATAATCCTCGGCGTCAAAAAGCCCGCAGCATCGTAGATCGCTTCCGTAATTCAAAATTCATTTTCTTTTACTGTATAGGACCACGATGAAAAATACAACGGTTATATTTTATTCTTAAAAGCGAGTTCGCGGAAGAATCAAGCGGATGATGATTTCAGCGGAGAAATACTGGGTGATCTATGGAGGAATAAACGCTGCTTTACGGCGAAAACAATTAATTCTGCTGGCAATTTAAAATAGGCGGATTCGCTATGAGCGCATGATGAGCACTTAAATTATTCCAGTCTCTCCTTATATCCATCGTATTTTGTCATGGCGTGCATCACGAAATTCCAGTTTCAGCTACAGCGAAAATCGTCACTAAAGACCCACTCTAATACAAAACGGATAAAATCGAAAATTAATAACACATCTCAACTTTTAAACAGCGGGTGATCGGTAACGAACCTAATAAAAAAAAGTGCCGTCTTAACGCATATGATCCCTGGACACATTCACGGGGTGCTTATGATTTTAGGTCCTCTACGCTCTACAGTACATGCCAAGTTCTGAATAATTTCATACCGTGAATGAAGTATATTTTTAACGAACAGTTCGGACTACGAACGAATCAGACGAAAGGTTTTTAACTTTTTGGATAACGAATAACTCACTGGAAAAAAACTCAATAATAAGTGAATTTGGGTGTTTTAAAGGAAAAGTTGGCGAAAGAGAAACGGCAACTTCTGGTATCTGGAGCGGAAGTATCTTTTGTAAAAGCAGGAGGATGTTAGAACAAGAGAATTAGAAAAGCATCCGAACCAGAAAATCTTGGGTATTTTCAGTGAGTTATTCGTTATCCGAACTTAAAACCCTTCCCAAAAACTTTCATTGCCCGATTCGTTGGTAGCCAGAGCTGTTCGTAAAACAATCAAACTCTAAAAACACCACAAAATTATAGTAACAAATTCTTACAACAATCACGATTAAACGATAATCGTTATTTTCAACCTAGCATTTTCGAACGCTTTACCGAAAAAAAAATTTAGGTGGAACTTGCAAGAGACTATGGAGAGAAAATTTGAATCTACTGAAGCAAGAAAATGCTGAACAATGAGCAATTTCGTAAAAGGCTCGAGGGCATAAAAACCAAAGCATAATAACTTTCGTGAATGAGTGACCCGATTCTGTGACAAAATTTTTAAGAGATTCGCATGCGATACTACCACTGAACTTAAAAAAACCATACTTTTAAAATTTGAGCACTGGAGCTAATAGAAAGAAGCCACTTCGGTATCTTGGTAATCGATATTAAAAAAGATACATAACGAGCTTCGTGACATCAACAGGCATTTCTTTGAGCGAAATCACTTTCTTGAAAATTTCGTTGAAGAAAACACTTTTCGTGTATGAAGATATACAGTCCCGTACTCTTGTTCATTATCTATTTCCTCCCAATCCCGAGGTAGGGGAAGATGCTGGGAGCAGAAAGAGCTGAAGTGAAAGGCAATATATGGAAATATAAAAAGGCGAAAGAAGAGAGCTGTAATGGGAAAACGGTGTTCAAGGAAACACGAGAGAAAAGGAGAAACTTATTCCGTTCGGGACGCCTTTACGATACGGAGAAGAGGAGATACAATGGAGTACTCACATCTTACAGCTAGCCAGTAAAGAACTTTACATCTCTTTTAAACAAAGGATTTTAAGACAGAGAAGAAAGTAAAGCTCGAAAATCATCTACGAAGAAGAAAAGTTCCTTTCAACTCTCCTGGATTCGCCGAAAGACTCCCGGAATTGGGCAATAATTTGCAAAATATCCCGCCTCGAGATTGAGACGTTTTTTCAGTCCTTTCATCAACTAAATCCGCCTTACAGTTTGTTCATTTATTATAAATTAAAGTTTAATAGTTTAACTCCAGCAGTCCCCTTCCTTAATCTAAGCTGTGTTTCGTTTGGAGTCATTTGGAGATTTTTTCTTTGGAGAAAATTACAGATAATTCCAATTATTCTTATGCGGAAATCGTGTTAAATCATCAAAAATTACATCTCTGGGTAGAGATAGTTCGATTGTGATCAAATTGTAAACTTATGCTTTCAAAAACCAAAAATAAATATTCTGTGGCAGCATAAGTTATGCTTTAAATATTCTCCCGGAATCTCCTGCCATTTACCAAACTCGGAATTGTCAACTCCCGGATTCAACTCTTCGAGAATTGGCAACTCTACTTAGACGGTAAAGAAATGGGAGAACTTCTCGAGAATTGTTTCCGGAAATTTTAGCTACGGAAGATTCCATGCAAATTGTTGACGCGTGTAACCCACCGAGCAAACAATATTATTTGATGTTTCAAAATGCAATAATAATAATGGCATGATGAGAACAAGAATTGCACTGACGAAAGTTGTAAAAAGTTTTGTAATTGCCGTAGATAATCTAGTAAAATAATAGTAAAAATAAGTAATAAAACGTCTTTATTTGAGCGAGATTGAGTCTAAAAATTTCCTCTTCCAATCAACCCACCGATCGTATTTTATACCGTTATTAATTTTAAAGCAATGGAAAAGGAGAAAAATGAGGATAAATGTGGATATAAAAAGTCTAAGATATTCTTATGGTATAAAAGTTTAAAAGGTTCTTTGAGTACGATAAACCATTAAATACAACACTTCGATGAAAGTAAGTAGAGTCGACCTATACAGTATAGAGGAACTTATAGTCAGTAAACGTCGTAGAATTAAGTCACTACTACAACATTCAAACCCCACTTCAGACAATTCGCCGACCTGAAGCAATAATTGTGTGTAACTGCTACCTTTAATGTGTCCACAAATAAAACAATCCCATAAAAAATATTTGATATTTGTGTATTTATGTGTGTATAGGTGCGTGTGTGTGTACATGTATGTATATGTGTAAGTATGTACGTGTGTATGTGTTTATGTGTGTATTTATATAAAACACGTGTGTGTTGGTGACAGTGAGTGTGAGTGATACATGTAATGAGTGTGATTTTGTGAGTGATTTTCTTTTTCTTTTCTTTCCCTCCCCCTTTTGTGAAAAGTGCCTTTTTTTCCTCTTACGTATCTTAATTTTGAAACATTTACTTATCCACATGTAATTTTTTTCCCCCTATTGTATATATATCTGCCTGTAATTATTTATTACCCATGTACAAATTGTATATATGTATTTTTTGTACTTGACCTCTAGAGTCATTAGCGCTGGGCCAGGGGAAGAGGGGGCCACTCGGCTTCATCTGGCCCAGCATAAATAAACAACAAGTCAAGTCAAGTC
>KZ308655.1:16387-77363 GCA_000376725.2 Ladona fulva
AACAATCACGATTAAACGATAATCGTTATTTTCAACCTAGCATTTTCGAACGCTTTACCGAAAAAAAAAAATTTTGGGTGGAACTTGCAAGGGACTATGGAGAGAAAATTTGAATCTACTGATGCAAGAAAATGCTGAACAATTAGCAATTTCGTAAAAGGCTCGAGGGCATAAAAACCAAAGCATAATAACTTTCGTGAATGAGTGACCCGATTCTGTGACAAAATTTTTAAGAGATTCGCATGCGATACTACCACTGAACTTAAAAAAACCATACTTTTAAAATTTGAGCACTGGAGCTAATAGAAAGAAGCCACTTCGGTATCTTGGTAATCGATATTAAAAAAGATACATAACGAGCTTCGTGACATCAACAGGCATTTCTTTGAGCGAAATCACTTTCTTGAAAATTTCGTTGAAGAAAACACTTTTCGTGTATGAAGATATACAGTCCCGTACTCTTGTTCATTATCTATTTCCTCCCATTCCCGAGGTAGGGGAAGATGCTGGGAGCAGAAAGAGCTGAAGTGAAAGGCAATATATGGAAATATAAAAAGGCGAAAGAAGAGAGCTGTAATGGGAAAACGGTGTTCAAGGAAACACGAGAGAAAAGGAGAAACTTATTCCGTTCGGGACGCCTTTACGATACGGAGAAGAGGAGATACAATGGAGTACTCACGTCTTACAGCTAGCGAGTAAAGAACTTTACATCTCTTTTAAACAAAGGATTTTAAGATAGAGAAGAAAGTAAAGCTCGAAAATCATCTACGAAGAAGAAAAGTTCCTTTCAACTCTCCTGGATTCGCCGAAAGACTCCCGGAATTGGGCAATAATTTGCAAAATATCCCGCCTCGAGATTGAGACGTTTTTTCAGTCCTTTCATCAACTAAATCCGCCTTACAGTTTGTTCATTTATTATAAATTAAAGTTTAATAGTTTAACTCCAGCAGTCCCCTTCCTTAATCTAAGCTGTGTTTCGTTTGGAGTCATTTGGAGAATTTTTCTTTGGAGAAAATTACAGATAATTCCAATTATTCTTATGCGGAAATCGTGTTAAATCATCAAAAATTACATCTCTGGGTAGAGATAGTTCGATTGTGATCAAATTGTAAACTTATGCTTTCAAAAACCAAAAATAAATATTCTGTGGCAGCATAAGTTATGCTTTAAATATTCTCCCGGAATCTCCTGCCATTTACCAAACTCGGAATTGTCAACTCCCGGATTCAACTCTTCGAGAATTGGCAACTCTACTTAGACGGTAAAGAAATGGGAGAACTTCTCGAGAATTGTTTCCGGAAATTTTAGCTACGGAAGATTCCATGCAAATTGTTGACGCGTGTAACCCACCGAGCAAACAATATTATTTGATGTTTCAAAATGCAATAATAATAATGGCATGATGAGAACAAGAATTGCACTGACGAAAGTTGTAAAAAGTTTTGTAATTGCCGTAGATAATCTAGTAAAATAATAGTAAAAATAAGTAATAAAACGTCTTTATTTGAGCGAGATTGAGTCTAAAAATTTCCTCTTCCAATCAACCCACCGATCGTATTTTATACCGTTATTAATTTTAAAGCAATGGAAAAGGAGAAAAATGAGGATAAATGTGGATATAAAAAGTCTAAGATATTCTTATGGTATAAAAGTTTAAAAGGTTCTTTGAGTAGATACGATAAACCATTAAATACAACACTTCGATGAAAGTAAGTAGAGTCGACCTACACAGTATAGAGGAATTTATAGTCAGTAAACGTCGTAGAATTAAGTCACTACTACAACATTCAAACCCCACTTCAGACAATTCGCCGACCTGAAGCAATAATTGTGTGTAACTGCTACCTTTAATGTGTCCACAAATAAAACAATCCCATAAAAAATATTTGATATTTGTGTATTTATGTGTGTATAGGTGCGTGTGTGTGTACATGTATGTATATGTGTAAGTATGTACATGTGTATGTGTGTATTTATATAAAACACGTGTGTGTTGGTGACAGTGAGTGTGAGTGATACATGTAATGAGTGTGATTTTGTGAGTGATTTTCTTTTTCTTTTCTTTCCCCTTTGTGAAAAGTGCCTTTTTTCCTCCTACGTATCTTAATTTTAAAACATTTACTTATCCACATGTAAATATATTTTTTCCCCCTATTGTATACATATCTGCCTGTAATGATTTTTTACCTATGTACAAACTGTATATATGTATTTTTTGTACTTCACCTTTAGAGAGAGCGCTGGGCCAGGGGAAGAGGGGGCCACTCGGCTTCATCTGGCCCAGCATAAATAAACAACAAGTCAAGTCAAGTCCTAATCGTTGAAAACTGTTCACACCTCAATCACATTTGAGTGATTATCCTTGACCGCCCCTAAAGTCGGCCGCTTAAATGAAGCAGCGGTTTCGCTTACGTCCATCTTAAGTGGGTCCTGAAAACATTAAGACTAATCCAGCATTTGCCTCTAATACGTCTGAAAGCCTCCAATCTACTAATACGTCCTTAAATTTCATTAAAACACCGTAGAAAAAGCCTGCAAAAAATTTCCGCTCGTCGCATAGAACCCACATCTCTTCGGACGCAGCCAAGAAATGAAAAACGAAAGAGGGCTAACGGAGCATAATTAGAGGCTCAGATCCTATCAAGAGAAAATTGATGGCGTCGCACAGGGCATTGCATTAGAGGAAAGATGACCACGAAAGTAAGCAGGCGTTCATAAAAGGAAATATTTATAGTCTTCCTATGGGAGACTTTTATCTTGCCTAAAGCCACTCTTTCACAAGGGGCCATTCGTCAACTGGCACGACAACAAAGAAAACAGAACTATAAGGGGAATATAAAGGAAGATCTAGATTCAGGAAGTGCACACACAGTGTCGGACCGAAAATGTGGAAAAACTACGACAGCAGAGTGAAGTAGAGTAAATCTTTATACGCAATACTTCCATTATAGGCTTAAGTGGACCCAAAGAATTGCAATATTTACCAAGGAGAGGGATTTATGACCAACTTTGCCAGATTGAGGGCACGCTCTATAAACTCCAGCGGAAAGAAGTTAAAATATCGACATAGTAAGTCATATCCTGATCAACTTGCTTGGAGGATTCTCAAAATCTAACAGCGAAACTATTGACCCAATATAAATGTTAAGTAAGTTATACTTCCAATGGCTTAGAGAACTATCATTTCCATTCGTCTCAAGAAACGCCTGATCTTATCCAATACAAAATGGCGCTAAGGAGGTTTCAAGTTTGCTAGTAATTTGGTCCATTATAAAGATGCTAATGATTTTTACCTATGTGTTCTACGATCCAGCTATGACGTAAGGCATGGAGAACATACACCTAATCTGTATTATAACTTCCTAGTGGGTTGCTATGGCGAGTTGTTCGCCGAAAATAAAAATAATTTTTGAGGGAACCAGTGACAGCT
The DNA here is from genome assembly GCA_000376725.2 of Ladona fulva. NCBI lineage: Eukaryota > Metazoa > Arthropoda > Insecta > Odonata > Libellulidae > Ladona > Ladona fulva. The sequence goes on from KZ308655.1 coordinate 19,818, forward strand.
TTATTCTACTGGTTTTTTCGTGATATGCAGCAGGAATTTTGCAAATTATCGACTTATTCTTCCGCAAACCATTATCTTCGAACAGATAGACTAAATTTAATTTGTACAATTTGGGTGTTTGCTCACCTAAAAATCTCATCAAAATTCAAGAAACATCCGAGTAATGTTAACAGATCCAACCAAGTAATCCAAGCAAAAGGTTTCATAAAAACATACCGCAATGATTTTGAATTTCGCGTAGGATAACATCATTCCCACGATAAAAACTTCCCCGCCAGTTACAACTGTGGGAAACGAGACGTTCATACCACATGATATTCATTAGAAATAGGACTGGCCTCTACAGATTGAATTAAGTTTAGCATTAATAGTTATCATGAAATAGAATTGTCATTTAAACCCCATCCTTCATACAAAAACAACTTAGGAAAGAGAGAGTAGCTCAAAGGTGACTTATATTAGAATAATGTCCTTTACTTACAACGCGACCACGAATCAAGGAGAAGAACCAGCAATTAGGAACTCACCTGAAAAGAAAGAAATAACACATGTTAAAAAACGCGATAAATGTAAGGATAATATACAACAGCTGGATGATAAAAACAAGTATTAAATTTTAATTAACGGAGAATTGAGATTATTATCCCAAAAAATTCCATAATTGTTGATTGTTTCTATTGCCAATTCCCACTCGTGTTCTGCAATGGTGAAATTTTTTAGGCTCCTTTCTCCCTTTTATTTCAATGTGATGGAGTTCCACAAAACTAAGGCTTCCTTCCTACGCAGGATTCATAGTAAAACTTTTTCTTGCGACTTTTTTTTCAAAGAGAGCAAGGAACAAGAAGCAAGGAAAAAGAAGCAAGAAATTTAAACTTATGTCTCTTTCAATCTCTTCCTTTCTAACAGATTTCTATGCTCGTGAGTTTATTAACCTATTGTCTCGTATGGGATGGGAGCTTTCAAATTTTGGTATAAATTATTTTCATTGTAGTACATGAGTCTAGCCTTTTGACGATGTCTTTTCTAATATAAGTGATAATCTAATATCAAGTGCTAGGGATAGGTACGCATGATTCAAATACGCGCTAATAGATGGCAAGCGATCTAATATATATGTTCTCCACTAACTGACGTTTGCATTTTTCAAAATACTCGTATCATTTACAAAAATATAATTTTAAATATTTATAACGAACTATTAAGGTGATTTTTATAAGTTATAAGTTATATATCACTGAAAGAACTGTCATCGAAAGTTATTTTTTATTATTTTGCCTGTTTTAGCTGGCTTTTCAAGTTGCACTACTATAACGTTCATTCCTAAATTCACAAGACTACCTACAAGTCGTCGAGAACGTTAGCGATGCTCACTCTAACATACACAATAGGTTGATAAAGAGCAAAAGAAGTTTTAAAATGGGTGGAGATGAGAGATAAATGGCTAAATGAGCAGAGGAAGCATAAGTAGAGGTCATCACCTCGGAAAATGGAGGTAACAAGCGAATCTCTCATAAAAGGACGGCAATGGTCTCTGATAAGGAGAAAAAATTGAAAAAGGATGTGGAATTCCCACGTATTAGGTCGACATTAAACGAGAAGAGGGACGGAGATGAGAGGGGGATGGGAAAGATGAAGGAAAATCCAAAAGGAAAGAAGGGGTGAGAGAGATAAACGAAAATGAGGTTGCAAAAAATAGAGTAAGGCGTACCTAGATCTTTGAAGATTAAAAATAAAAAGAAACTAAGACAAAAAAATGAATTTCATACCCTAGCGGCCGCTCGCATGGATATCTATTATTGAACTAGGGACAAAACCCTCTGAAAATTATTAAAAGGAGTACATACATACGATATTACTACAAATATAATCACGTGAGCAGATTTCGAAAGTATCTCTTCCTAAGAGCGCTAGCACTAGCTTCTGTTATTTCCACCAACTCACAAAGCGAAAACGCGTGAATATTATATAAAAGGAATCCGGAGGAAATGCTGCGATGGCTGTGTTCGTGGGGGAAAACCAACGAAATTATTTATCGTTATTGGAGCTCCATTCAGAGAGAAGAGAGGAAATGGGGAGGGTCCATCCCTCGCGGAGAATGAAGAAGGAGAAATGGGAGACGGGAAATGGAAGAAAAACAGGTGGTACGTGAAAATTCGCGATAAATTAGATTACTCGAATGAAATAAGGAAAGACTCTTACCGGAGAAAAACGATACTTATTTGAAGAACACAATAGGGAACGGATGTGGGACGCGACTTAATCCATTAATATCCCAAAGTAAACCTTTCATTCGATCGAGGAGGAAATTAAACGCTTCGGAGATACGTGTGATTTGTGGAAGGGGAGAGAGAGAGAAATGGATGGAGCTGCCTTTGGGTGATGATGTATATTGAAATGAGATTGGAATTTGTGAACGGAACCAGAATTAACGTAAATAAATGATGTCGTTATTCGAGCGAGAGATTTAGACGGGAAAGTGTTTTCTTCCGTCCTTGGCATCTTTATTGTATTCTTATTCAATCGATAAAGTTTGGGTTCGATATTGGTCAGCGATGACCTCAGCGCCATACGCGAAAAATTCTGACTTAATAATCACGTTCAATCCTAGAAGCAACGTGTAAGTATATAAGGACGCTCTAAAACATTATCAAATATAAAACACCTATACATACGAAAGGTTGGGTGAGTTTGGATTAGTCAGGTGGTGTTTAAAATTAATTTCGTAATTTCAATAACACAAATAGTACATACTAAATAAGGTACGAACACTTAGTAACTTCCACAGATATATTTTATTTCACAGAGGCGACTAGTTTCGTCGATGAATCGATATCATCATCGATGAAACTAGTCGCCTCTGTGAAATAAAATATATGTGGAAGTTACTAAGTGTTCGTACCTTATTTAGTATGGCTCCCTTCCACAAAGTTGAGCTTGATCATATCAGACAAATAGTACACTTTTACACTGTAAAGAATCATATGAAAAGAGAGAAAATAGAAGAACTTGTGGGCATTAAAGAAAATAAGATAATGTTCCAGTGAGTATCTTCAACAGAAAAAGAATAAAGAAAAGGGGCGATGAAAAGCCTGCGCAATCATATCAATAGCATGCGTGGCTGAAAATGTGAATAGAAAAGTATATCTGAATTACGAGGAAATATAATAAATTTATAACTACGAAAACTGTCGAAGAAGACAAAATGAGACTGTCAAACTTATATTCATATTTGGTTACTATTGATTTTGGTATAAATAGCAGCCAAGGACCAATCAGCTCTCTCTTTCATAGTATCTACTACTGTAGTAACTAAAAATTAATAATCTACCATGTGTTACGCTGAAAACATTATCACGCATATTCATCGAATACTTGTTTATGGTTTATTATGAGGATATGACAAGGAATTTCCCATTTTTACCAACGTTATTATTAAATCGCTACGCAAATTGTATTTGAGAATATCTTCGTACTTTATATAAAGATGCCAAAACCAAAATATTGAATGGGACTCTTACAGTATCTATTACTGAAGCCTCTTTGATCAGAGCCTCCAATCCAGTGAAATCACATCAGTTGCACACTGATATAACGAGAGACTTAAAGAGCGTGATGCAATTCTATTAACTTTGACGCTCGTTCCTTCGCATTTTGGCTTCTTTAAGCCCATTCGAGCGGAAGTTGACTTTTTCGCAGCAATATCGGCGAAATATTGGGCCCTTATTCCGGCAAACTTGAATGGTAGCAAACGTGGGGAGGAACGAGAAGAGAGTAAATTTGATACGGGAAAGAAAGGCAAAAGCTCTCTTGCGGAGGAAAACGAAGAGCGTATTTATTTAAGTCGAGATTGGAGAAGCCGATTTTACGAAGGGAGGCAAAAGGAAGAAGATGCACCGCGTGAAAGGGAAAGGAAGTAAAGCTGGCTCTTCCAGAAAGGGAGAGATAAAGGGGAGAGAGTTATAAAGAAAACGCTGAGTGAATAATGGCAGAACGAGAAAAGGAGAAAGGTGCGGTTGTGAGAGTAAATCCAAAGGAAAGGTGGAAAAAATAAAAAGGAAGCCTTCTTTCGCGGGGAGGGTGGTCGCAAAAAAATCGGGGATTTTCCTGCGGAGTATGCATGAGAAGGAAATGGGAGAAATGGGCAAATATGATTAAACCAACGTTACTGTACTCAGACGCCTTAAATTATACTCATGGAAAATCCGTTGGAGAGAGTTCCGTAATGGCCTCGCCATGATTTAGCTCAATACCTAACGTGAGGAAAGGAGTATGTGAAACCTTCATATTAAGCCATAAACGCCAAGCGTGACCGTATGATAATGGCAGATATATCCGATGAAGGGAAATGTTTTAAAATTTAGTTATTTGATCACTAAATTCGTTTACATCTTACGTGCATTTCAGAAAATAAGACATTATCGAGGGGAATTTTTGAGGCTACGTAAAATTCATTAGTTTCTGACATTTTTGCTTTTGCGTCGTAAAAGAAAAAGAATTCCTAGGTTCATGGGCTGAGAGAAAACCGCCAACCAACCCAAGTCAATATAATTATCGATAAACCAAAGTTTGTGAACAAAAATGACTCGTGTCGGTTGGGGGTTGGTTGTATCGATTTAATGACTCGTTCGATAATATTCTGCCTCAGGGGTTAGCGTGATAGTCTATAAACCCCCTGTACTGCGTTCGAATTCTGGTTACGACCCATTTGTCTAGGTTTAAAATTATAAGATTTAATTCTAAGCACGGAATTGCAAGACTAAAATCTTCTCAATAAAGCCGATACTGCTAGGCAGGACCTAGTTTGTTATTTATATCAGTAGATTTCTCCTATAAAAATATTTATTTAATGATAAATTTAAGTTAATAATATTACATACCACAGAGGGAAACTCGGGAATTCTAATTTCTGTTTGACGATTTATATATGTAAAAGAGTTACTGTTATAAAATGTCATATTCTGGAGAAGAAATTTCACAATTTGACATTCTTTGTAATATATTCTGCAGACTCCTCTACCGAAATTCATTCGTGGTGACTTTTGTGAGATATTTTCCTATTACAAGTAGTCCTTATAGTATATATCGTATGTAAACGTATCTATCATATATTACTGATGATTTCTGTTTCTTCAATGTATGTATTGGAACTTGGAGATATTTTTCGTTCATCGTATTGGTCTCTACCTAAAGGTGTGTTGGTATTTGAAATAATTATTTTGTAAACAAATATCGACAGTCTTATTNAGCAGTAGTAGGGTATCATCGTAGAAACACAATGCACTTTATTTCAGATCTCTAAGTCAAGCCGTTTCTGAGATAAATAGGGGGACGGACAGCTGGACAGACGGACGGACAGACATTTGCTTTTTATATATATATGATATTATATTTATAATACAGTGTTTTCCAACTCATTTACTCTTCCATCTTTTACGAGGTATGAATGATTAGAAAGACCAACTAAGACTTCTCAGATAATTTTTGCGATTCTGAAAGCACAGCTTATCAGCAGCTCTGCTATGTAGAAGCTTAAGGCACTTGTCAAGATTTTTGACTGCTCAGCGCACGTCCCCACTAACAGTTAAGTTCTTATCTGCGAACGGGTTTTAGATGGTCTTTCTAAACGTTCATATCTCATTAACGATTAGCAAGAAACCCTTAGGGAAAAATATGTTATCATCTAAATTTGATTCTCTTATACGCTAAAGGTGTCTAGTTCCAAAGTGGAGATTCCACCAAAGAACGTCTCCTTTGAACTACTGAAAACCTTTTTAAATGCATCAGCAAATTAATATTTGAGCGAATTCTTGGATAATCCATAGGAATGAAAAATAATACCGAATTTTGTGATTGAAAATTGCATAAGTATTCTACGTTTCGGTAGGTTCGTGTTCCTTAATATTCATTACTAAATGCTATTTCTAGGCGAAAAAACCTTCATGGGATAAATATTTACTAAGCGCAGCGGTGGTGGAATGGTTAGCATGCTAGTGCTCCAACCTTCGAATCCCACCCAGTGAGAATTAAGGATTGGTTGTGTGTTCCTCCGTTATTATTATTTTGTTATTCCTGACATTGTTCCTGACCTTTTCCTGATGATGTAAGGTCACTACAACACCTTAGTCGTATGTGGTGTTGTTCTTGCGGTTTAGTAAACGTTCTTCCCATGGAGGTTTTTGTTTTAATAATTAAAAAATTTAGACCTGAATCTGTATCGGACATTTCTTACGTTTTGTGGCAACTTACCCACTCTTTATATATAAAATAATTCGCCTATGCTTTTCCCTCTGTCTTTCCCATTGCATTCTACCCTCTATTTCTTTCTTTAGCAATCAATCTCCTCTTAATATTTTACCCACACACTTCCTCTGTCGACGTTTAATTACCATCTTAAAACGCATAAAACTGTCTCCTCCTCAACCATAAATGAAAATTACCTGTTTGAAAACTTACAACTTTTATTAATTTTTTCCAAATACCTCCACAAACATCAATTTACTGGACGATTACAGTGGCGGGCTTAAGCAATGTCAACAGACGAACACACACATCCATTCCCTAAGTGGAAACAATCCGACTAGACGGGATTCGAACCCGGGACCTTGGGGTTGGAGCACTAGCACGCTGTTGTTAGCATGCTAATTAAGAGTTTTCCTGTCGATATTTATACTATTAATAGAGTTTTATAAATTGAGCTATGTTGTTGCGATCTTTGCCAGGTATTGACCTGAAAGTCCCTTTCCATGAAAAGAAGAAACGCTACCACTGAAAATGTTATAACGAGAGTTTCCTATAGTCCGCCAATAATGGCCCGCTATTTTTCACGAGTCAACGTTTCATATATCCTTTCAACTTCCCGAATCCTCTGAAGAGCCTTTCTTGGAAAACAGACCAATCACCCGCTTTCTTTTTGAAGAGCATCCCTCAAAAAAATGATCAGTTGGCCATCCTATTCCGCAGACGCCGAGAGAGAGGCTAAAAAGAAGATTCTTTCCTCTTGTGGAAGTATATCCCCAGTTAAGTCGCGGGGACATATGAAATGGCTCGTTTTGTACCGTCTTCTTCCAAAACACCCACTACTTCTACGAAAACCTCAAATTGAATTTCGGGGTTGTTAAGGGTCCATTCTTATTCGACCCACAGAGACCTCGCAAGGCTAAGTTTTGACACTGGATTGGTATTTATTTCTTTCCTTTAAGCGCTTTTCCCTTTTATTCGCCTACTGTGTACTTTTCGGTTATCCCTTATGGTGGCGAGGTACACTTTAGAGAACATAGCATTTTGTGTTTCATTCCGTAAAATTATACACGCATTAAAGCTGCTGTGTTATAGAGTTTTAAATATAGTATGCTATAGAATTAAGTATATATGACTGTGATCGTTTCGGGAGAGTTCTCACCAAGGACACTTTAAAATGGGATTCGCTTGAAACTCTCGAACTTTAAGCTAATAGAGAGAGATATATATAGATATATAGAGTGGTACCTCGGCTTACGGATCGCTCACCATATGAACGTTTATCTTGTTCCATTTTGATCTCAAAGATATGAACCGAAAAGCCAAACAGATATGATTGAACACTAACTTTTGAGATGCAACTTTTTGAGTTAGGAATTACGTACTGGAACTAATGAACTTCGTAAGTCGAGGTACCGCTGTACTTACTCAAATCAAAAATGCATCATCAGCTCAAAGCCACATGTTTCGAGTTAATAACAAATATTATGTCAATATAAAACATACATTATGCTTGTAAAGAATGTATGAGACGACTTTTGCATCGTATTTCCGTATCGTAATGCACGCGCTGCACGTTGATAATCATTTACCATTCACAACAAAATAAGAATGGTTTCTTGATTTTCGAAAAAAATTCTCAGCAAGATTCCATAATCATCACTTCAATGTAGGCCCAGAGGACAGTTTCCTTTCTGCATTTCAACGGATAACATCATCACACTAAACCGAATCATTGAGGAATGGATTTAAAGAGGATATAAGGGCAAATAAATTCCTTATATTACTTCTGAATTGAAAGCCGTGAGACTTCCGCCGGAGTCTTCGTAGGGTCGATCCCAACCGAAAGTTACTACGCTTCCAAAACAACCCTCTTCATCTTGTCCACGGTGATAAATACAAATGTGGAGCTTTCTCCCTTCTCTTACATAATAGAGGTTCCGGTACCGGTGAAAAATGGGATTTACACTCCAGATTGAATGATGCAACATCAGCTATTATCAACCAAATGCAGCGAACTTCCGCTACCCTTTGCCAAGAATATCCTAGCAACAAGCAGTAGTAGGGTATTGTTTCTTTAAGTGGACAAATTCATTGTTTCGTAATACAGTACTTTGCTGGCATGATATGGACAAGATATCATAAACGCGCTAAAACGTTTTCAACGCTGATGAATCAAAACTTACGAGAATAAAATAATTGTGAGAATGATGAATGTTTATATCTGTAGCTTACATGCAGATGAGGTATAAGTAATACCCTAATATACGATCCGAAATTAACTTTATCATTCGTTAGAGAATATCTCGATTTTTTTATTTATCGCAAGATTCGTTTTGCGAACGATTTTTTAACTCGTAAGATTCTATAATGGCATTTTTATCATGCTAAATTTAAATATTTTAAATTATATAATAATAAATACATAAATTATCCTTGAAAAGGGTCACCGTCAATTCTGTAAAATTCCCATACGTATCGCATTCACCAACGATCTTTTTTTAATGTCTATCGCACAGGTGAGCACCCTTCGTCGGAGAATAGCATATGAAACAATCCAGCCTCATTTTGGTTACGTTTTCATGCATTTCATCGGTCGGACTACAAAAACGAACTTGGGTAAACAGCTTTAACAGCTAAATTACAGGAAGGAGAACATTTCCCACTTTATTTTCTCTGGCCAAGTTTAATGAAACTGAAAAACAAAGTAACTCAAAATACTCATACACTAATGGAGTTTGTTGTGAGTAGTGAAGAAAAGCCGCGGTGAACGCAGCAGATCCCATATCCCAGATCCCAAAGACTACCGATCCCATTTGGCCTGATTTCTTAACCATGTATTCTGCAATAGATTTGCATCACGTTGCGGTGAGATAAAAAGTAATTTACGTTCAAACGCGAACAAATACATTGGACGTTCATCTTCATCCATCACAAGATATCCTTTCGAAAAACGCCTACTCAGCACCTACCCTCGTACCTGCCCAATATCAAACTTAATCGGGAGTGGAATCTCCCAAAAACTGGGGGTCGATCCAGCGAAAAAAATTCCTTCCCTGACTCGACACATGTAAAAAACGGGGGAAATTGGAGTGAAGAATTTGCCACTCCGAGGCGAGGTGTCGGACATCGGATGAGGCCACACGTACCACCGAACCTATAAGAAGATTCTATATATCGTCATCGCGGACCATTATGCGAGGACGAATGGGGGAACCAGTAAAGTACCCACTTATGGCCGACTGAAATCGATGTATCGCCAAATGAATGCGCCGGGGATTGAGAATAAAGGAGGAAAAGAGGGAAGAAAGATATTGGGAAAGAGGAAGCTTATTGAAAGTGGGGGATGGAGCGTGGGACCAAGAGGGACAAATTTTTGGGGAAAAGAGAAGAATTAAAATGAATTACGGAGACAGGAGAACGATAGAAATGAGGCGAATATGGAAATTAATATAGGAATACTGGAAGAAAAGAGGGAGAAATACGGGGATCCTTTCTCCCTCCCTTTCCCGTTCGGGAAATAAAACCATTTGTCAGCCAAAAGTATCATCGAAAAGGGCTTTCAGACACAACCCACTTTTAAACTCAGATATTGAAAACTGGATTACATACTTAAAATTCTTTAGGCGACGAACTTGGAGCTGACAGATATTTCATAAGTAGTTAAAAGAGGATATTTTGCTAGGTTGAAACTTGGAGGAAATATTTCATAGGAAAGGTTAAATGCGAGGCAACTTTTCCATTACCTTGATTAAAATTCTGTTCCTTAGACATTCGTTCAACTTTCAAACGCTGAAAGGTACGGAATAAAGTGATGAAAAAGAAATGCATACTCGTTCCTTTTTTGCTTTGCCTAAAGCTAAAAAAATCGCTGCTAAATACAAGAGATCAGAGCTTATTGACTGTGATTCGTTCACGGAACTTTCCGTCTCAATTTCAACTTCCCGGAACTCTAAGCAATACGATTGCTTTGATCTAGTAGTATTGAAAATAAAAGGAAGCTAATATAGCTTCCTTTTATTTTGTTTTTTTCAAATCCTCTTTATCCAGTCTTTATCGTATTCAGTCCGAAAACTGCTTGATACCTCAAGCCTTCTATGAGTTGAGAAAAATTTTGGAGAAGAAAATGAGGCATACTAAGCAAGATAAGGAGTGAGGTATTATAACTTTGTTTTCCTCAATCAATCAGAATGTTATCAGTAAAAGAGGTACACAAAATTGCAACACAATGACACAGTCAATAAATCTTTCCAGAGTACTCAATCAAGTGTGACTAATTGTAAGGTGAATGTTATTACTGAGACCTCAGTACCTTTCATATTATCACGGCTATGAGCAAGACTAAGACAAAATTAAAGGACGAATACATATTCATCCATCCTTTACTAAAATACAGATTAAGATTACAGATAAAATACAGAGAATTATCTATTAATCGAAATATGTTAATAGTAAGCAAGCGGAAATCGAATAAAATAAATTCATAAATAGAATTGAAACTCTAAAGATTGCCATCACATACTCTCAGAAAATACGAGCAAATATCTAGCAAATTCAAGCGCATCTACATTGTAAAACATTAAACGATAATTCCTTCCCTTTAGGTACAACGGTTTAGAATCTCTATATTTCTCTCTTTCATAATTTTTAGCCAAGGTAAATCGTCAAATCGAAAAGCGCCCAAAACCTTCACCAAACACTTACGCATAGATTCAAAATCCAGCTACCGGAACTTATCGAGGAAAGGCTTTGCTGTGCAGTCAGCTGGCACTTAAACAGAAAAACGGGAGTGCAAAAGTAGAAAACACAACAAAATCGAAACAAACCGTACACCTGACAGCAGTGCTCATTTCAGCGAACCGAAAACGAATTAGTCTTCGAGAGAAGGCTTTAGCGACGAACTAAGCTTGTACTTGAACCAAAACAATAAGACGCAAGAATAACGAAAATAACAAACTAAAAAGCACGAACTCAATTTCGCTATTTTAGCTCAATTAATAGAAACGTTTAAATGCTTTTAAATTTTCCCATCGAGTACGCTGAGTGAACGTACGCAACAGACAAAAATAGCCCAGTGAAGACAATTTGCCAATCGACGCAAAAAGTGTTAACACCCGCTGACTTTGCCGACATTACGGAGACATTAATTTTCATAGAACGGAGAGATTTTGTCCAGTTCCATTCGAAAAACATTTTAAAGCATTTACGAAACGCGAATGCACGATTATCTCAACTTCTATCGCCTAGGGGACGTACTCAAACAGCGTGCGAGCACGGCTTTTTCTCGGAAAACCCTGATTCCACGAGCGTGAACGCCAGCGAAAAACACCCTCAAAAGCCTTCGATATCCGGGGAAATAGCCCCGAGTTGCGACGACTATTTCACTCCGTGAAAACTGGATTTGAGTCGCTCTTTTACTCCAGGGTGTCGGACAAAGCGTACGGATGCTCCCCGTACTCCGAGTCGGCGAAGTAATGCTTCAAAAGGATGGCGGAAGAATGGACTCGCTATAATATCCGTTATTACCCCCGGCGCGAGTTCGAGTTGGTACGTGCAGTCTCCGTACATACATTAAGGAGAATTTAGGTGCAGCGTCTAAGCCCGGCGAGATGATTCCGAGCTGAAACGACGGCGGAAATGTCGCCGGGTGAGTGAAACGCATTTTAGAGAAGTCCTAATGCGGGCGTTGGAGAATATTTCCTGGCGGAGCAAACGGAGGACATGCCAGAAATACCATATTAAGCTTTTGCAGGTCACGGGCGAATGCCGAGGGCACCTGCCACGTGCGACGTGAGTTGATGCGGCGAGAAAAGTTATAATTTGGGAAAATAAAGATGGAGGATTCGAAGAAAGCTGTCGTCAACCATCACTAACCGAAAAAAAGAGAAAAAGTCGGGAATCTCTGCGTGTTTTAGTTACAGCGATTTGAAATTTTTTGTCGAGTTAAATCGAAATTTTTTACATTCGTTATATAGTCGCTTTCATTACCCACTTTCTCCCGCGGTTTACAGTTGAATGATGTTAATAAAATAAATATAAACAGTCAAATCTATTAAGATTATACCTAGATAAGATTCGTGATAATATAAGAGTACCAATACAAATGAACCTCATAATAATCTAGAAAACTTCTATCCACACAAGACTTTGAAGTGTAAACCTGGATGAATGTGCGTTATTATGATAATAACTAAACCCGCTAAAGCGATAGAAATTGCGATAATTTTTAGAACTTGAAATAATGAAAAATCACCCGATTATTCCCCAATACCTTGCGATTTATGCATGAATCAAATTATGTAATCGAATGCATAGCTATGAGGCTGCGTCCATTTGGCACAGAGAAAATTATAGAGGGATTTCATCATTGGAATAATTTCATCGACATATTTTGACAGTACTATTAACTTATGCAATGGACACAAAATTATTGTTATATATATTAAAAAGACAGAAAAAACTAGGACGAAATTGCTGAACAAAGTTAAAAATGGGTATAATTGCCATGAGATAAATGAAAATAAATGGGGATTTTATCCCAAAAGAATCTGCCTAGAGGAAGAGATAGCATTTATGTGTGAATTCATAACTTAATATTTAGCAGAAACTATTTTGAAATTTGAAAAAACTTAAAGAAACTGTTTTGAAATTTAAAATTTTAATGTTTGAAGTTTAAAAAAACCCTAAAATTTGTTTAGCATCCTTACACATGCCTGAGAGTGGCAAGACACGTAGCAAAATGCGTTGTTTGATTTAATTCTACTAAAGATTTTATAATGATTAATGCTTTCCAGGAAAGAAAATCAAGAATACACTTATTCGTATAAAAGAATCGACCCAACAAATTTCTAGCAAAGTGTGCGTTTCAATTCCCTTCGTTGAGAGATTTTGTCTAAGAAAGATATCGCATATCTAACAAAGGAGCGAATTACAAAGGAAACATTCCAAGGTTATATTTCAGCAAATAAATTTAAACGCTACGAACACGTTCCTTTGATGGCAGAGAGCGAAACAAATGCCACGAAAATGAATATGAGATACGAACGTATTTTCTTTGTGCGAACGTAAAGCCCTTCCTTTCGTTGCGTCTGATCAGTCCTTTGGTAAATGTTCGCGTGAGCGAATAAGCTAATCAAACAATAGAAAATCTATAAAACGATTTGCAGGATAATTTTGCTTTCTGTTCCTCACTTTGAAAAGTGCAAGCAAACGCGCTTTAGTGGTGATATAGAATTGGCCACTGATGGTTAGCTTAATTAATATTGCAAAAATTCCAAAAAGCATCAAAAATGTAATACTATCAAATGCGCACTTTCTGCCTTTACCCCTTATGATGCCTTCACGGATGGCGAAAAGCGTATCATTATTGATGGGTTTTGGAGCTATTGCAATATTAACACTGCATTGGGAACACCAAGTTATAAAAATTGAAGCTTTTCCAAACGTGAATTGATATATTCTTCTATAATTTTCTGTCATTTTTACGACAATAACCCAGTAATGTAAAATAGAAATTTCACATAATCGTTAACACAGAATTCAGAAGAGCGGCATTATTAAAGGAACGAATTAACACTATATGGAAGACTATTTAGAAAGCGGTTGGAAACTGGAATACTATTGCCATAATTAACCCATCAATCGGCTTTAAGAACAGTCTCAGTATAATCTCTCATTATATAAAAATATATAACTCATTATATAAAAATAAATATTACTTACCACAAGTGTAAATAACGTCTTTCCTTGTGTTATATTCAGGCTGACAAGTTAATTTTCCCATCATACGCAAACGGTTATTCCCACTGTTATCCTTGGTGCGCGATTTAAATTTCATACTAATCGATTAGAGAAAACTTCTATATCGAATTCGTAATTCATATTTATCTTCGAAAGGTACAGAACTTCCAACATTTATACGTCTGGGTTTATATACGATTTTTCAAAGACATATAAGCAATAACAATTTCCGAAAGTTTTTAACACAATTATATTAAATGAAGAACACCATGAGGAGATTTTTGTCAGAACATTAACAGTTATCAACCATGTTTTGATCCTTTATTTGATAATCCGGATTTCGAGTAAAACAGGAAAATAACACCCGTTGAAAATAATTCGATACTGCGATGATTGTATTGATTGCACGCATTTCGAAGATTATCATAATTTGGATCGCGATTTCGGAAAAATTTCTTTGCCTTTTAAACAAGGCACAGTAAAATTCAAATTATAAATACCCGTGTGTTTGAATAACATTACCATTTCCCCAATCCGATATCCATTTTATATCGCGCACAAATCCCATTGCGCATCCGATTCGATTTTATCCCGTATTCAATTTTCATTTTAAATCGCGCGCTGTACATTAATCCTGTTTTTCAGGAAACGTGCGCGTTACCTTCCAGAAAATATTGTTTTATTTAGCACATTTTTCTACTAATTTAATATTGACCACACATTTGAGAAAATATATTTCCAATTATATTGCAGACTATTAATTGCATTAGAACATCGATCAATAATTAACGACGCAATTTACGGATAATTTCGTTTAGCATCTGACGATCTGCCACTTGAATAAACTCCTCAATAATTCACGCCAAATCAAATCAGGAAGAAAAATAAAGCGAGCTCGAACGTCGAAAATCGAATCCATCGCGGACCACCGAAAAATATTACCTTTTCGTCGTTAAAAGAAGAAATAAATTCGACCGACTGATCCTGGGTATCAAACTTCAGAAAATTGCCAGCGTTGATCGGGCGACGTGCTCGATTATAAAACTCCTAATAGTGACAAATGGAATCCGTGTCATTTACGCGATTCGGCTCGCAAATGCAGCCATCCCTTGGTGAGGATGGAAATGGCCCATCTATCCCTTGCAAATCAACTGTCGCCCCGGAACTCGACTGATTTATGGCCCGCGCTTCGGCAACGAAAACTCGTTTGATCAACACGTCCGTAGGTAGCGAGGGACCATTTCGAAAACTGCCTGGAATATCTTGCCGCATAAAGGTCCTCCTTTAATGAGATCAGTCGGGGAAAGATGGGCTATTTCCTTTTTTCTGCCGTCCTAAGAGGATGACATTACGGGCTGCTTCAATCCTAGGGAAGAGAAATGGCTCCGCGCGATGGATGTGAAAGTCTTTCTTTTCTGAGTCCATCGGGTAGAAGGTGTAGGGAAAGGAAAACTAAAGAGACCGCCTTTTCTATTTTAGGGCGTGGAAAATTCTTCTTCTGGTTCCTTATCGAGCAATTACCTTAAAATACGAGTGGATTCGATGTTGACTTTATGATTCAATTGCAGCATAGTAATCCAACATCATAAATTTACTGAAGCTAGGACTAAAATCATCATTAAATGTATCATTCATTTACTCTGATCTCGTTCTTGTTCGTGTCTAAGATGAGATGAAAGCTACTGAGGTATCACAGACGCTGAATAAAGCCATTCATTCTGGTTACTCCTTATTGAACACTATGAAAAGCTATCAGTTTCTCCTGGCATGTCTCTGTGGTGGGTCACCACAATGCAAAACAATGAAATGATAAAAAATTTACCCGTATCACGAAAAGTAGTTTTATTGGAAACGTAGGTTTCGACACGTCTCGTCATCATCAGGCACAGAGTACAGGAGTTGAGTGCTAGGGGTAAATGTTTTATCCCATTGTTTTACTGTAAAAAGCGTTATACAAAAGTCTCAGAACTATATTTACATGGACTCGTTCCTGATAGTCTTCTGACACGGCGAGGAAAGTAAGGGAAATCATCATCTATCCTTGTAAAACTCCTGCGAGGACTTGGGTAGCTAATGGTGGAGGGGTAGATGATCCAACCAAACTTTACGCTGATGACACACTAAGGGAAGGAAGTGCAAATTACCTCAACCCTCTCCTGGCCTATCTCATCCCCCCAAGGCATTATGTTGCGAA
Organism: Ladona fulva; assembly: GCA_000376725.2. Classification (NCBI taxonomy): domain Eukaryota; kingdom Metazoa; phylum Arthropoda; class Insecta; order Odonata; family Libellulidae; genus Ladona; species Ladona fulva. The sequence goes on from KZ308655.1 coordinate 35,989, forward strand.
TGGAATGAGGATGTAACCTGTCTCCGAATAAAATGACTCTACACACAAGCCTCCTACCCACCGTACCCCTTTGACAAGCCAGCCCCCCTCCCCCGACAGTACAGTACCCCAGGTTTGCGGATACTTACTCTGGGTGGTGCAATTTTCAGGTTACCGGACGTACCACTTCCCTACAACTAGATTTTCTGATTACGTTTTCACACAAATTAACATCTGAATCTAGAATCAGTTTGAGTTCTGACGCCACTTCACTGAGGGTGGTTCTATCTCCCTCACCTGTCTCCTTTGAAATGCAGGTGACGTCACGCGCGAATCCGGAACGGGAAAAGGAGATTACCGTTCGCGACACCGCGTCGCGTCACTCTTTATTTCCCTTCTCTACCTCTTGATTTATAAGACGAGAAGAAACCGGAATGAGAAAAGGCACGGAGAAACTCCATAAGGTGAGGAGTACTCCTAGCCAACATGTGCTTAACTGCGAGAGAAAATAGGCCGAGGGAAAATATCGAACTGAAGAACGGGTATTGCTTACGATTCGAATGGAAATAACGCAAGAAAATGTTTAATTAACAACGGGGCACCCGAGAAATTCATTCGTGTGCTCTGATAAGGGGTACCTAGGGCTTCTGGGGCCCCGGATAACTGTAGATTGCGGTGTCGCAGTGTTTCATTTCAGGGCCAAATGTTGCATGCAGTTAGGTTCGGGGATTCCCTGATACTGTTGCTGGGTAGCTGTATCGAGATGAGATCATTTAATAGTAGTCTTTGTAAATTCATCAACTTTTAAGCTCCAGCCGAAAAATAATATTTTTTATAAATAATAAACTAACAAAAAGGGCACAACTAAAAATTACTATTGCTTCTTACGCTACTTTCGAGTGAAAAATTATAAACATTTTTGTTACAAATACAACGCTAGAATTAGAAGTTACATATCAATTCTCTTTACATATAGTTCTTCCTCTATGGTTCCACTTCACATATAGAAGCTTGCTGGTTATTAAAGTAGATATATTTACCGTGGGCCTTCGGATAGCCATATGGGAAACGCGTTCGACTTCGGTGAAAGCTGCTCCGGGTTCGATTTCCAGTGCATATCGAACCACTAAAAGGGAATGCTTTTACAGACAACTTTTCCTTAAATTCCTTTTCAGATATATTCCCAAAGATTGGGATTTCGCAAAAATATATTAAATTCGGCTCTTGTGCGAAATGACCTTAGCTGTCGAAGCACATTTTAATTTACTACTGCTGTATGTGCTTGAATATTTCTTCTTCCTAAGTATGACCTTATGCTGCATTGTACGAGGGCCTGACAGGCGCTGAGCCAAGGGCAGAATCCAGGCTTATGGCCCTATGTGTGTTGCTAGCTCTGATATCAGGATTGTTACGTCGAATATCTAATTACTGGTAAATTAGAGTTGGTATTGATAAGATTATCATCAACTGCGTCCAAACAGGTAAACCACGGATTAAAATCCAAATTAAGTCAGCAGAGAAAAATCACCAGTGGGAGAAAATTTTCCAAGAACACCTGCAACCGACCAATAGCGTTTAGATATCCGACCTTCCGCAACTAAAGCCGAGGTTTTACAAGCATTGAACACATTCACGACGAATAGCAACCAAAAGTCAATAAAAGTCCAGCATTTAAAACTTTGAGTCACCGGCTATATCAATTGGAAATGTTTAGTAGCATTGCGATAATTCATAATTTTTCGTTGCAACGACGGTTATTTGAGAAATACTGCTTCCTTTCCTAGGTTATCATATTAGTAATTTATATTGCAAAGTTCATCGTAAATATCAAATTTGATGTCTAATCTAAATACAACTACTTGTGTAAATTACGTCTTTCTTTTCAGAAAATGATAACGACCTATGATACACTACCCTAAAAGTTTTAATTATCAGGAATTAGAGTAACGAACAATAAAATATTAATAAGAGTAAATAAGCAGCAAAAGCTAGTCAACATACATTTAACAATAAAATATTATGGGTAAATAAAGAAACCAAAATTTGAAATAAATTTTATGTACAATTTAAAGCTTAAAATAGGTTTAAGGAATTTGACCGAATACTACAAGGAAAAATAACCTATCACTGATTTCATTTCTTAGAAGAGTAACTACTTCTACGAATTTCTCTCACAATTATGTAGATTAATGAGCTGCTTCGTTTAAAAACCATATGATATATGAATGACTGTCGTTACCGCTCCGGAAATGCAGCTAGAAATTACAACAGATACCGCCGCGTCGTAAATCAGAAGTACCCTTGGCGATGGATTTATAAAGCATTGTGAGGGGGGAGGGGGGTTCCGCCCTAAGGAAAGAGCACATCTGGAAAGATACCAAAACCGCCGATGACCGAGTAAATCTTCACATGCTGGAGATGACACCCCCTTAACATCGGCAAAAATATTTGAAAAATTTTCACCTATCCATTCCAAAGTAGGTCTGGAAAAAGTACCTCCGATTGAAGTTCTCGAACAACCAGCTATTTTTCAGCCGATTGGGAGAGTTCAATAACTGCTATATTTAATGCAGATCTGGAAAAGGCACGATTAATTCGTCTGCCATTCCAATTACCCCTTTCCTCCGGGTAGATTAATTTTGTCCTCCTTCAGAGGTCATGCACAAGAAATAAAGGCAATCTTCATCGTTTAGATTAAAATTAAAATTCAATCAGAGAAACAGATGCAAGTTTTAGCTGGCAACGCTCAACACGATGCTTTCTAGGCCACACCCTCATTTGAATGATAAAAAAAGACTTGTAATAATTAATAGCAGAGAAGTAACAACCACGTTTCAGTTGCGAACAGATGCAAATTAGAAGAATGTATATAAAGAAGTGAGTAGGTAAATACACCTTCGGTATAATAATTACCTTCAGATGCCACTTGCGACAGTTATCTTCAAATATATTTCTTCGGCGATAGCGCCGTAAGTAAGCGAGGATTCATTCGAAGATTTAAAATCGTGGAAAGGCAATACAAATTGTGAAATAATTGCAACATCGATGAGTAGTAATAAATAAAAGGGAAAAACTCAAATCACCTTGGCATCTGTTAGTTTCTCAGCCTCCCCTACCGTACGGAATCACCATCTGATCCGGTTTTCTTGGATCTTTGCTATGTAGGAGAGGCGGTAAAATAAAAACATCACTTCCCCCTGCACCTCTCGCTGCGCGTGCAATGATACATCCAACAAACACGCAACTTCATGCGGGAGGGCGGAGAAACCCAATCTATTGCGAGGTGTGCCTCAAGGCAACGAACTCGATCCCAAATCTCTTTGCCCATCTTCGAACATGTGCCTTTAGAGTTCCACTTTAACCAGGGAACACGGATTTACAAAGCTAAGGTAAAATGAATCTTAAGAAAATGCAAGATATGCCATGAATCAATGAGTGCGGAAACCTTAAAACATTTTGATATTGGCTAAGTCTTACTACAGCAAGGAGAAGATAAACTTTCTATAAGGAATTTTCAGCAGCTATTCGCGTATAAAAACATCTCTCCGCAAATATCAACGAAATAAACTCAGAATATCATTTTCAACCTTAGGCACCTCAAAACATTCTTTTGAACTAGACGAACGATTTAATTTAGCAAACGAGTCGTCCTCGAATTGTTATTCTGCGAGAATTAACCACAATTATGAGCCAATACCACCGAATTTACAGTTTCAATGCGTTACCGCAACCATCCTACTCTATTTTACCTTTTGTACTCATCGTTAAAGCCACGAAAAGACGGATTTTCAATTTTCTCACTATGCGTAGCGCTTCTGGTCCGTTAAACATTGGATAATCATCTCAATTCCATAGCCGTCCGGTTTAAACCCGTACGTGTGGCAACCCTAGAATGCGCTCCTCCTATTTCATTTGTCTTCTTAAGGCTTCGGCGATAATGCCCGAAAGGGGTACGTAAACCTAAGCAAATGCCGTTGGTTTCCAGTCGCCTCGTCACGTACTCTCATCTTCATCCTCACGGAGCTGAACGGAGGACAGCGCTCCCCCAACATCAAGGTCGACCCCCACCCATTTCAACTGCGTTCTCTACCCACCGACCAACCCAACCCACATCTCTTTACGCCCCGTACAATCCTTTTCCATTTCTCTCCGTCCTGCGTTAGCAGCTTTCCTCTCTTCCATGCGAGGACTTTATCATTCTCACCCTTCGACTGGATATGGCGACCGGATAAGTAGTCGTCGACCGCAAGGGATCTTGGGAATTTTAGGATTCCTCGTCACGCAAACGGAGGAGGAAGATTGTTGGTCGGACGCCGCTCTTGAATCTAGATGTTTTCAAGAAAAACCATTAAAGTTATCGTGAGCGCTGCGGGGTATTTTAAGAACTTTGCCGCACTCCGGAGACAGAAATTACTAACCGACAACTTCGGAGTGCGCTTTATCTGCAAACTAAGCGCTTCCGAGACAGTTAGCTTTTCTGGATGCAGGTGAGGGACGACGGCGTCACCCAACTCGCTGTGCATCCATCAACTTTCGTTGCTTTTCAATCCACGAAAGTTGATGTTTAAGTTCTGATGGTTGTAGATTTGTATGAACAACAAGTCTGAACACATCTCAATATAAAATCGATTTTATCTCTAATATCTACATCTACATCTACATAAGTACCCTGCAAGCCGCCTTCCGGCGTGTGGCAGGGGGTGTAAACACCAAGAGTAGAATTACTTTTTTAATTTATTATTATCGCGTATCGTTCGCGGAAAAAAAGAGTCTCTAAAACGACTTGTCCTCGCGTCTATTTCTCTTATTTTACGCTCACTGTCGGATCGGGCAAAGTATCGATATCGATAATCTGACAAATATATCGATATCAAAATCCCTTTTCGGGGTAACCATGGTATTTGTCATTATTTACAATCCTACACCGTACTTTCCCATCCTTGCATTAGTCTATCGCTTCAGGAAGAGGCTGATTTAGAAACTCACTTAGTCAAGACACGTGCGAGTTGAAGCCATTCCTGAAATACGAACCTAAAAACGACAGTAGTATTGTGTTTGTCTGTATTGTATTTTGTCTTTCTTGTATTTTGTTCATCGTCAGGCGTGATCATGACATAATGGCCTGATGATGCTACCTCGCTAGCAAAACATGTCGCATCAAAAAAATCTACGGAATTGTACGGGATTCAGACGAATCTATACATATTTCAATATAACCTCTCGTTCATCCACTGTACGTGTCTTCTCTTCAGCGTTTCATTCACTACATTTAACAAGCTTTTTCTTTCTCCCCATTTAACGCTAATTAGTACAACTACACGCATTTCAAGAGTTATTGTAAATGTCCCCAAAATTTCACTTAATACTCTTTATGAATCATTATGATGAATTATTAAGGGTTAAGTTTAAAACATATCTATGGAATAACTATGGAATATCTTAATTTCATACATTTCAAAGGTATTACAGATTCATGAGCATTAAGTGGTGTAAGGAGCCCTTCCTCAGTTAACGGCACAACCTTGTTAATTATCATGCTTAAGTCGTATTACAGTTAATTAAAGGGCATCGGAGAAAAGATTGATGAAGCACACTCAACATGACAATAATGAGTTCTAGGTATCTATATGTTTGTACACAGGTTCCAATTATATTAGTCGTTAATTAGAAGGTTGAGCGAATCGACTGTAGTGCGATCTGTCGATAAATTAGCAGTTCCTCGTATGATTTACATACGTAACTGCGAGATGCAATAATTTTAAGAAAAGGAAAGGACAACGTAGATATGTCTAACCTTTAACGAATGTAGTTAAAATTGAACATCCACTGGTTGTAAAAAGAAATTATACTGAACATTTTACTTAATACTCTTCATGAATAATTACGATGAATTATTAATAGTAAAGTTTATAACATATCACATTTCTTCCTTTATAGAAATAATCCAGAAAAATATGGCAATAAAGCTTTTGATTTGCTGCATCCAGCTCATTCGAAAGTAATATTTTGTGTTTGAAATATACTTTGACTTACGAACCGCTTGACTAAGGAGCTTTATCCTCACTCCATTTCACCTCAAAATACGGACATAATTTTCAGAAACGAAATGAAGAAAAAAACGAAAAGATATCACGGGAAACCGGATTTTGAGATATAAACTTTTCGAGTAACAAATTCCGAATTGGAACGAATAAAGTTCGTAAGTCGAGGTATCACTGCACTGTCCAATAGAAAGATCCTATATCAAATTAAAAACATGAGATTGATATTTTTCATATAACAGATTACGGTTTTTGGTAACATAACTGAACTACAGTAAATAGTAGGAAAACTTTCCTTTGATCTTCTCTTTCGATTAAATATAACAGTTTTTCTAGCATACACATCACCTAGCATTGCCTCGGCATACTTCGCGGACCGACTGCACGATAAATCCTCTTAAATATTACAGGAAACTCGAGCAATATCGACCTAACTATGGAGCATCTTAATTTCATACATTTTGAAGGTATTACAGATTCATGAGCATTAAGTGGTGTAAGGAGCTCTTCCTCAGTTAACGGCACAACCTTGTTAATTATCATGCTTAAGTCATATTACAGTTAATTAAATGGCATCGGAGAAAAGGTTGATGAAGCACACTCAACATGACGATAATGAGTTCCAGGTATCTATTTATTTGTACACAGGATCCAATTATATTAGTCGTTATTAAGAAGGTTGAGCGAATCGACTGTAGTGCGATCTGTCGATAAATTAGCAGTTCCTCGTATGATTTACATACGTAACTGCGAGATGCAATAATTTTAAGAAAAGGAAAGGACAACGTCGATATGTCTATCCTTTAACGAATGTAGTTAAAACTGAACATACATTGGTTGTAAACTGAAATTTTATAGAATTTACACCACCAGATACGCTTCAGCAGATGGGAATTATTCGTATGTTAGCAAATTTTCACATCAGAAAACCTTATAAGTATCAGATATAAATTTTGAAAGACTTTTGAGCGGAGATTGTTCCAATCATCAATTAGCGCAAGCGAGAAGGTTAAGCAGCTTCTTTATCGAGTAATCAATAGTTTCAGAACACTAGAATAGAGTTACTGATATTAAAAATGTCGACATCGCGAATTTATTAAGAAGTAATTTTTTAAAAGTAAAATCATCCTGCTATAATCTGTGACGATCAAACCTCACTTACGTCAGCATTGTGTGATCGACAAATTTTTAACGCTTGTGACATCCGAGAAAAAGGATCGCAATGAATGACTGCTGGTCAATGATGATAGAAATGAGGAAGTACAGAAAGCTGAACCGGAATGAAGAATGGAATTACATAAAGTTGAGAGGCCTTTTGGTGAACTCATTATTAAGAAAGGCGATACAAAAGAAAATTAAGAGAGCAACGGATTGGGAAAAGGTTCAGCGAATAAGCTTACAATAGAAGTAATGGAACAGGATTATCAAAATCTCAAGAGAGTAGCAAAAAAGGGAGCCATTGAGAAACCAGTAAAACTATGCTATCATGAACCTGTAGAAAAGAAGGAAAATCAATGAAGACGGTTCGCTATCGACCAAATAAACTCAAACGATCGATAACTTGATTGCGATCGATAACTTGATTGCGATCGATATTCGCCAGAAGTAGATTGGAAGCAATTGCGTCTAAATAACCCGTACAAAACTTGTGGAATGAATATAACAGTAGTCGAGTCAGTTAAATATCTCGTAGTCAGTCTTTCAAATAACTTTAACTGGAACACACATAACCGAAATATCTGAGGTAATGCAACTTAAAAGGTCGGTTTTCATATAAAGCGCATTGTATGTGGATGAGATAAAAAGGTTAGAGAGTCATGATATTTCACCTTGGCTAGGCCCAATATGGCCCCTTTCTTGATGATTTTGATATTTACCTCATGTTTTATTAATTTCCACTGAGAAGTTGACGTTACCATTGGTATATTGATTTGAATTTCTATGTAAACTGTTGCATTTGTATTTCATAATTGTTGTTGTATTACGTANCACCTCAAAATACGGACATAATTTTCAGAAACGAAATGAAGAAAAAAACGAAAAGATATCACGGGAAACCGGATTTTGAGATATAAACTTTTCGAGTAACAAATTCCGAATTGGAACGAATAAAGTTCGTAAGTCGAGGTATCACTGCACTGTCCAATAGAAAGATCCTATATCAAATTAAAAACATGAGATTGATATTTTTCATATAACAGATTACGGTTTTTGGTAACATAACTGAACTACAGTAAATAGTAGGAAAACTTTCCTTTGATCTTCTCTTTCGATTAAATATAACAGTTTTTCTAGCATACACATCACCTAGCATTGCCTCGGCATACTTCGCGGACCGACTGCACGATAAATCCTCTTAAATATTACAGGAAACTCGAGCAATATCGACCTAACTATGGAGCATCTTAATTTCATACATTTTGAAGGTATTACAGATTCATGAGCATTAAGTGGTGTAAGGAGCTCTTCCTCAGTTAACGGCACAACCTTGTTAATTATCATGCTTAAGTCATATTACAGTTAATTAAATGGCATCGGAGAAAAGGTTGATGAAGCACACTCAACATGACGATAATGAGTTCCAGGTATCTATTTATTTGTACACAGGATCCAATTATATTAGTCGTTATTAAGAAGGTTGAGCGAATCGACTGTAGTGCGATCTGTCGATAAATTAGCAGTTCCTCGTATGATTTACATACGTAACTGCGAGATGCAATAATTTTAAGAAATGGAAAGGACAACGTCGATATGTCTATCATTTAACGAATGTAGTTAAAACTGAACATACATTGGTTGTAAACTGAAATTATATAGAATTTACACCACCAGATACGCTTCAGCAGATGGGAATTATTCGTATGTTAGCAAATTTTCACATCAGAAAACCTTATAAGTATCAGATATAAATTTTGAAAGACTTTTGAGCGGAGATTGTTCCAATCATCAATTAGCGCAAGCGAGAAGGTTAAGCAGCTTCTTTATCGAGTAATCAATAGTTTCAGAACACTAGAATAGAGTTACTGATATTAAAAATGTCGACATCGCGAATTTATTAAGAAGTAATTTTTTAAAAGTAAAATCATCCTGCTATAATCTGTGACGATCAAACCTCACTTACGTCAGCATTGTGTGATCGACAAATTTTTAACGCTTGTGACATCCGAGAAAAAGGATCGCAATGAATGACTGCTGGTCAATGATGATAGAAATGAGGAAGTACAGAAAGCTGAACCGGAATGAAGAATGGAATTACATAAAGTTGAGAGGCCTTTTGGTGAACTCATTATTAAGAAAGGCGATACAAAAGAAAATTAAGAGAGCAACGGATTGGGAAAAGGTTCAGCGAATAAGCTTACAATAGAAGTAATGGAACAGGATTATCAAAATCTCAAGAGAGTAGCAAAAAAGGGAGCCATTGAGAAACCAGTAAAACTATGCTATCATGAACCTGTAGAAAAGAAGGAAAATCAATGAAGACGGTTCGCTATCGACCAAATAAACTCAAACGATCGATAACTTGATTGCGATCGATAACTTGATTGCGATCGATATTCGCCAGAAGTAGATTGGAAGCAATTGCGTCTAAATAACCCGTACAAAACTTGTGGAATGAATATAACAGTAGTCGAGTCAGTTAAATATCTCGTAGTCAGTCTTTCAAATAACTTTAACTGGAACACACATAACCGAAATATCTGAGGTAATGCAACTTAAAAGGTCGGTTTTCATATAAAGCGCATTGTATGTGGATGAGATAAAAAGGTTAGAGAGTCATGATATTTCACCTTGGCTAGGCCCAATATGGCCCCTTTCTTGATGATTTTGATATTTACCTCATGTTTTATTAATTTCCACTGAGAAGTTGACGTTACCATTGGTATATTGATTTGAATTTCTATGTAAACTGTTGCATTTGTATTTCATAATTGTTGTTGTATTACGTAACTTGTTTTCTTTCAGTTAATTATTCTAATATTTCATCTTTATTCGATATTTTCTTATTCCTTTCAATATTCTCATTAATTATACATTACTGCCTACTTCTTATAATTTCAAATCCGACATCTGTTTTTGTCTGAATTTTGTAAGAATTATGCATTTCTTTTTGTCTGTTTTTCTTTCAGCTTTGTTGCTGGCACTTTTCTTTTTCTTTATTTCCCCTCTTTAGTCACCGCTGTCAGTAGGTTTCGCAGGTTTTTCACACCCCCCTTCACGTGGGTGTTTTCCTGTAGGGTTTTATTTTTTTTTTTCCCTAAGTGCACACTTAGGTTTTTTTTAAACCCATATAGTAGTTCCTTCTTTTATTGCCTTCTTTTTAGTTCAACTCCCAATACCTCTTTCTTTCTACCTGTAATGGCTAAGGGTTAGATGTAAGAAGAGACTAATTAGTCAATCAATAATTAGTCAATCTCGCCCATAAATAAACACGAGTTATTATTATTATTAATATAGAATATGCGGCGAGTATATGTGATCCAGCGAATGAAACAGGTACCCAAGAACTCGAGAAAGTGCAGTGCATGGCGATACGATTTGTTAAAAAAAGGTACGATAAGCAAGCGTTATAAATACTCTCAGACGCAAGTTGGGAATCCTAGAAAGAAACATTAGAAGCTAGGCTCCGATTGATAAATAAATTCCGATAAAGTACATTTGCGGAAGACGCAATCGCTATTTCGCGACCTCCTTCCTAAGAGTACTTCGGCCGATACGACAATGAGCATAAAATAAGAGAAATAGATGTGAGGACAAATCGTTACAGGGACTCACTCTTTCCGCGAACGGTACGCGATGACAATAAGCTAAAGACGTAACTCGAACGCTTGGCGTCTACACCCCATGACACAGACCGAAAAGCGGCTTGCTAAAGGGTACTTATGTAGATGTAAATTAGACCATTATTTTAAAACTGTGGAATTTCAACTCATACCACAGAAAAAAGCTTCTCCGGCAAAAACATAAAATCAATCACTAAAAATACGAAAGGTGGAAAACTGCGACCCAAAAATATCTTCGAGAACTATTATTATTATAAAAACGCGTTGAAATTGGACAACGGTCCAATAATAATAATGGCAACGATAATACAACCCCATATAAATCTACAACAATACATCTGTCGTTACAGCCCGTACAGAACAAGTCAACAATCACTATATTACATCCAGCAATTCTTACATTTCATCAACAATAATTATCAACAATCATCACATTATAAACAGCATCCAACAATCCTTAAATTTCGTCCAGAATAACAACAACATTACATTCCTATACATTACAAAAGACATCGAAGAATGCCAGAATTACGTTTAAAAATAACAGCCATCATTCTGAATAATATCTAACAACAAATACACTTAATCTACAAAAAATTTAGCATATAAGTAGCACATAGACGCACAATAAAGATCTCCGCTTTCACCATTTGAGCACCACTTTTCCATTCACGAAACCAGAGGGACATGAGGGACCGATAAACCTTGCGCCAGCTATAACCGCAACCGTCTCCGAACAAATCTCAACGGCCCCCCTCCCCATTCTGCCGTCCCTGACAGAGCTAGGCGGCACCGCCTCTATTTTCAAGGCCTCCTCGATTGTTTTAACATTCTATCCATCGTTCGGCGTCTTCCTCTTTTTTATTCTCCGCCTCCGAGCAATCATCTTCGAAGAATGGATGCGGCACCGTTCCCGGAGACACGAACGCATCGCCGTCGCTCGAGTCCTTCCGAGCCTTGCTATCGAACGAACGCGAACATCGGAAGCGTGAGGTGAATAAATTATCGCCTTGCGGACGACTCGGATTTGGCTTATTTTTTGAAGGACTTCGGAACAAATTGCCAAACGATTTAAAATAGAAGCGCCGGAAGGGATTGCTGGAACGCAAAGGGGCATTAAAAATAAATTTCCCCTTGGTTCAATTGCGGTTATATGACCCGTATGACGTTCGTAAAAGTGAAGGGTCGTGGCATCTTTACAGCGGGGTTTAAATTGGATGTCACCGGAAGGGGCTGCTGTTCTTATCCTCCCCGGAATATAGATCAGAAAGATAAGCAAATGATATTAGGGCGAATGGGTTGAGCAACGGCGGAGATTTTATGGCTGGAGAGAGATGGATGGAGTGTATTTTCTACGTTAAACATAGATTTCAGCGCGATAAAATTAAGATATGGAGAGAAAAGGGTAAAATTAAACCCAACCGGAAATTAGATTAGCTGGCATGGTGATAAAATACGAAAAATATTACATAATATCATAATATTTCTTAATGGCATGCTCAAGACTTTTAACAGTAAGTAAATAACTCGAGCTATCTCAATGGACAAAAAAAAGACAAAATAGAGTGCCTTACTGATTAATGTCTTGAAGGTAATACCCATGACTTTGAGCATGCATCTTGTAATTGTAGGGGATAAATGTAGCTTATATAAATCTCATTATGTTTCGATGCACTCAGTAGTTAAAGATAATTCTATATGTCGATAGTATAATGGTATCAAAGGTACTAATTTAACACGTAATTTTAACATAACTTATTATACCATATTTATTTATAAATGTTGCCAGGGGCGTAGCCAGGATTTGTCCATGGGGTGGTTCGGAATAATAGAGTAAACAATGCATTGCCAGCAATCCAGGGGCCGGAATACCTCCACCAAAATTCCAATGAAAATATAAACTGATTTATTTTAACATGTATAACCTACGAATCTCCAGCGTTGTTAGTACGGCATAATTGCGAGAGGTCATCCTCTCGCAGGCTTTCGGTTATGGTTGGCTCTGTTCTCTTGGAGAGGGGGGAGTTTGAACCCCCAAAACCACCCCTTAGGCTACGCCTCTTTATGTAGCAAAAGATAAACTTTATTTTCACTTTTAACATAAAATTAGGCGCCTCTTAATGAGTCTTCTTTGAGTCAGGAAGACCTTGCTCCCAACCTTTTCTTTCTAATTGCTTATGTAACTAATTTTTTAATATCTATGTTTCTAATAAAAAGGAATGTCATTAAATACGATCGGCACAGGAACTTCTAAAAAAATTTTTTTGTTAACATATCTATTTGAAATATTTTTCCTTGTATCGAAGTGTGAGTACATTTTCGGCTGTGTGTGTGTATAGGGGTGGAACAAGACATTAGTGAATGGAGTGGGATAGTCAAAAATGACGGCGCCTGCATTGAAAAATTTAATAATTTATATAAAATGAAATCATTCCGAAAGATGAGAAATGGTGAAATTGTAACCTTCGCCTGAAAAGAGGGGAAGGGACAATAAGAAGCTTCAAATGCTGAATTTGATGGATCCTGGAAGGGAGGAAAATTACGTAATCAGAGAGATAATGAGCGGTTTGACGGGAGAAGATTGGCGAAGATGGTTTATGATGAGAATGGTAATAAAGGTAGTTGATGTCTGGAAAAAAGCTGCTTGAATGTGGTTATCAAGATCATGACGAAGGGAGAGATGCGTTTCTAAAAAGAATGGGAAATGTATGAGAAGATATACGAAAGTGTCTGAGGTCATGAAAGTAAAAGGACGAAAATGATAAAGAAGGAGAATTGCAGAGACTGAAAAACACAATTAACAGAACATGGGTTGCAATAAACCGAAAGTTTGTGTCAAACTAATTTACATTGATAAGGAAGTTTAAAAAATTAATTAAAAATCTTTCGGATTGAGGAAAGGTGAATCCCAAGGATTAACAAGTGTGAAAATAGAGACGTAACTGGGACTCGAACCCAGGTCTCCCACTTTGCCTGCAGGTATTCTTAATTTTTATTCCCTTAAATGTGTGGAAGAGACATGGTATGGTAGTTCAGGGGTTAGAATTCCTGTCCGGAAAGTGGGTGACCTGTGTTTGAGTCCCAGTCATATCGCCATTTTTCACACTTGTTATTCCTTAAAAATCTTTCATTAGATACCTAGGTAATATAGAATTTATGGAGAAAATCAATAGAAAAATCAACATGAATCTTACTCATATTATATTCACAAACATTTCGCAAAAACTAAGAAATCAGTAGCAGAAAACAAGAGTGATCATAACAACCATCCATTTCAAGCATTATACAAAATTTAGAATTTCTCAGGCAAATAAACGAATGTAATTATACTGCAAAGTAAATCGCTATGGTAACCTTGAAGCCCTTCCAGAAACCATGAAATATAGCACTTGTCGTAATAACAGCAACATTACATTCCTATACATTACAAAAGACATCGAAGAATGCCAGAATTACGTTTAAAAATAACAGCCATCATTCTGAATAATATCTAACAACAAATACACTTAATCTACAAAAAATTTAGCATATAAGTAGCACATAGACGCACAATAAAGATCTCCGCTTTCACCATTTGAGCACCACTTTTCCATTCACGAAACCAGAGGGACATGAGGGACCGATAAACCTTGCGCCAGCTATAACCGCAACCGTCTCCGAACAAATCTCAACGGCCCCCCTCCCCATTCTGCCGTCCCTGACAGAGCTAGGCGGCACCGCCTCTATTTTCAAGGCCTCCTCGATTGTTTTAACATTCTATCCATCGTTCGGCGTCTTCCTCTTTTTTATTCTCCGCCTCCGAGCAATCATCTTCGAAGAATGGATGCGGCACCGTTCCCGGAGACACGAACGCATCGCCGTCGCTCGAGTCCTTCCGAGCCTTGCTATCGAANATAATTTTCCACCGGAATCTGTAACGTATGTATAATAATAATGACATAAAACAAAGCAGAGTCAATGAGGAACTGAGCACTTCTTGATATTAAACAGCAATTAGCATCTCTAGTACTTCTAAAGGATTAACTATTTAATTAGGATAATTAGCTGGAAGATATTTTCGATTAAAAGAGTTGCTTGATTCATGATCCTACGAACTATGAGATCCAAATATAATTTCTGTTAAAGCCTTGGAACTTTTAATCGTCTGCATTGCCTCAGGGAATTAAATCCTCATTAACAAAGTCGCAGGTATCTTCTTCTGCCTCTGATATCCCAATTGATGAATGGAATTCCGGGCAAAGTGACGCTTATTTCTCAGAAATTAATTAAGTTCGTTCTCATTAGTGGGAATTTTTCGGACTTCTCTGAACTACCTGTTACTAATCCAACTCAAACGGCACGAGTTTTCCTCGTCTATTCCGACATGAAAGGACAAAACAGCTAGTTAATTGGAAACGACGCGGAATTGATATCCGACGAGGCATGATTCGCGCCGCATACACCGAGTGAAATAAATTCCGCTCGATCACACTTCGGAAAAAAAAAAGGTAAAAAAGTACTTTGCAGCAGATTACGTAACCGGATTCATTTAATTGTAGTTAATGTGACCGTTTGATTCTCCACGCAGTGTCAATATGATCAAATAGGGTTCCTGCCACCATAAATCAATGAATGGAGCGATTTTTATTTACTTCTGGTACAGTACACAAGGAAATGTGCCTCTCTTTCACAGTCCTAATCTTGACTGCGGAAATTTGTAAGCTACCGGAGCACGAGTGATGTTGAATCATGGTATTTAGTTACGTTTCTCCATCTTGAATTCAATGAAAAGTGTTATCCATAGGGTAATGGAGCAAAGATTACGTTGTTTTTTTTCCACTCATAGAATTCTTACACAACGAGTATAGCAAATGCACAATACCCAACTAAACATCAGTCCAACCAAGCCTCATTACCTCTCCAAAGTATCTGCTATGGAAGATGTAACGGGGTATTTAGCCACACTTAGATCGCACGAAGTTACAGACAGGATTTAATACATCAGAGAAAAGAAAGTAATAATTTTCCCCTCTGAAGCTGCTTCTCTTACCATGGAATACTATTCGATGAATACTCAGCAACGACTAATTTCACCGATTCGTTTAAGCACTCGACAACCGAAAATAAATGCTTGATTTTGCATGAAGATACAGTCATGAATTGATAAAGAGTTTTACTGATAGCTAAAATCGAATGAAACTTCTTTCTCCTGTGATTTACGGTCGGACGAGGAAACGTTATCGTTGATCCCTTTCTGCTCTAACAAGTTAAGCAGATCTGTAAGTTTGGACTGCTTAAATAAATAAAGAGAATCTTTATTGGAGCGAGATTGAGTCTAAAAAGTTTTCTATTCCATCTACCCGATCACTATGGCTTTCATATCCCATAAATAAGGATTAATTTAACTTTTTCGGCTTGATAAGAAATTTATTTAGAAGTCTTTTTACTCTCAAGCTTGCTCGATTAAGGACGATAGATATTTAAACTTATATATTTTAACTTATAAATATAAACATATATATGTTTAAATTATTATTAGCAGAAACACTGCAATGCAAAATTCAGGATGTATATAGCGTGGCACAACGGTTGATGCTTGCAAAGATGTGATTTCCTTTCTCAAATAATACTTTTCACTGTAGAGTACATTGGAAATCAATACCTGATTAGAAAATAGTGTTTTCTTTTTTATAGAGCGCGCCAGATATATGTAAAATAATATACAAAAATGAAATTCAAAGTGGATACTCAAGGATCAATAGCATTACCACTGCAAAGCCAAATATATCTCGGGTACAATATCCTTGCTCATCGTTCATATCTTAACAAATCAATGACACGATGAATTTTGCCGAGAGTTATACAAAGACAGAAGCGACTTATCTGAGCAATCATCTCTTTATCCAAAAATGTTAAAGCACATTATCCAGTGTTTGGAATTTTCAGCTCGGAGGACTTCAAAATCTCCACCATAAGATACCAGAAGCTATGGAGAGAGAGAGAGAGAGGGGGGCTTACTGAATAAGATGAGAGATAAGTTAGTAAGTATTTTCTTTCTTTAATGTTCCATAATCCTATAATTACGGAAATTCCATATTAGTACTGGACATCAACCCTCCAAATTGAACTTTTCATAGAAATCAATAAGAAGTAACCAAAAGAATATCATTATTAACATCACTAATACCCCAGTAGCTTCCACATTATCATCAGCGTGAAGAAGACTAAAACAACAGTAAATTAAGGATAAATTTGTCTCGATACCGAACTATGAGACAGATAAGAATGTTTCATTCATAATAATATCATCAAGAGCCGTTCTCTGATGCGCGCGCATAATTAAACGATAAGCAAGGCGACAAAAACAGAGAGTACTGCCTGCCGAAATCTCTTGATCCTTCTGGAATCAACCCGCAAACAGCCCGGAATAGCTCGGAAGAGCACGGCGACCCCGTGTCACCACGCGACGGAAGCGTTGAAACCGCCAGTACGAGTCAGCGGTGGAGAGAGGCACGAATTCGACTGTCAATGAAACGGTCTGTTCAATGAAAGAGGCGGAGTAGAAAGGGGTGACCATCCATGCTTCGCTTGCTACCCTGTTTCCGCTCAAGTGATCACCGAGCGCAATAGTCTGCACGGAGCACCACAGGGGCTTCACCCTCGTTGAAAAGACTCGTCGCCGCTTCAGAAATCCCCTTCGGCACGCGAAAAGGTCTTCCGTGGACTTAACAGAGATTTCGAACCGCTCCGACGAGAATCTCCGTGCTTCCTGAAGCGATTCAAAAGGATTATCATCGTTCGCGATGTTCTTGGGCTTGAGGATTGTATTCCAGGACGAACCGAGATAAAATTTATTCACAGAACAGCCGAAAAGTACATGCTGCGTGTAATACTTGGAACGTGTCGAGTGGATACACGCATGGTGGTTATCTATCAGAGGGAACCACGAAGTCCATATTTGTGGAGTTACTCATTTCCCCAAAACAGATGGAGCAAAATTTTCGAGAGATAAAATACTCGATAGAATGAGTGCTCTTAGTTAATATTTCGCGGTTTGAATGCATTCAATTGAAAGTTGCATAACCGTTGCGAGCCAAATTATACGAAAATCATAGGCAAAACCACGACACCTATAAATCCTACGCTTCTAAAACTCGATATGTTTCCTGTGGATTACTAACAGTTATTAGCGTTCGGAGTGGAATCCCAAAGGAGAAACACTATTTGATGCGTCTTTTTAAGTTTAAATATTCGAATGAAGTTGACATTAAGTCCATCAAGCACATAGATGAAAACGATGACTAAGGATAACAAGGAGGAACTGCCGGAAAGCGTAGGATATTTATGCAAGCACTTGCAATTTACCATAATTTTAAAAGTGATATTTAATTCATTTATTATTCACATCTATCAAAAATTCTCTATCAGCAAAACAATCCTAAATGCATAAGAAAGATATATTCGAGCTGTTTTGTGTCGACAATCATTAATCAAATTTTGCAGGAGTATTACATTGCGTTCGTGTAACCAATCTTCAGCAAATAAGGGTGAATGTTGACTTAAGAGAGGTTTGGAACATTAAGGTATGACTGAATTGATTCAATTGTCAGAGGCGACTGTATACCGTGAATAATAAGGTTAATATCATAAAAGAAAAAAAAACATTTCTATGTTTTTTCACGAAAGCAATGCATATTACAAAAGTACCAGCGCCATCTGTTCGTTCGAACTCTGACAAGTAATACATAACGGTAGTATTATTAGAAAAGCTTCCACAGCTGAGGTCATTTGGTACGCGTGAGATCCCACCGGGAATCGAACCCGGAACTGCCCTGAGGCAAACGCGGTGCCCACTTGGGTGCTATCTGGGTGCTCTACAACCAATAATTAACGACAAAAGCATTGCTTATATCTCGTTTCAGAGTTAAAACGGATTCATAACATCATTTACGAAAATATTCCAGTATCACGAAACAAGCTCACTCTATAATAACAATTTCTTGGGGATGATAAAGTATGAATATCGAAACGTGTATTTCGATCTCCGGTTGAAAGAGAGCCTTGATCTAAAATATCAATAAATTCATCATGGATAGGAAATGGACCTACTGGTCCAAATTTCCCCATACTTTTTCAGCGTGATATTCGATATTTACGCAATCGCGTAAACTGTTAAGCATCTTAGAATACTCAAATTTTAAACTGCGTACTACATTCACCACGAAAATAGAACCTCTTTGTTCTGATGATTGTACACCAATTAATGACTATGATGATTTTTCCCTCTATTCGCAAAATTCCTAACAAGTTGCATTCAATGAGATCACTGGGCCAATTTAAATTTAAGTTAGACCGATTCGTAATGAGAATTGTAGATTCCGATTATGCTAATTTCAAAGATCGATCAATGCTGTTCGTGTGCATTCCACTACACCTAAGTGGAAGTTTTCCACTAATACTGGCTCAATGAATAAAGCAAAAGTGAATTACCTCATTCCCCATCCCACCTAGAAAACTTTATTTACTCTCTAAGGAGGTGTTGAGGTTCAAATCACCCTTTGTGGTGTATTATTTACAGAGATTCGAATGATTCGGAGGAAAAGACACTGTACCTTTTCCTCAGGATTTTAATACAGACACGACCATGCATCAACGATGATCGCCATCATCAGGTGTTAAAATCCTGTGGAAAAATTACACTCTCTTTTCCTTCAAACATGGAGTACTCCCACAAAACATCGCCAATGTCTGCGAATTTTATTCTGTGAATCTGATTCAAATGATGTTGTACGGAAGACCAATCCTTCGTCCTATTGGTTACGAAGAAAATCATCACCCATGTTAGAGGCAGAGGTTATTCTGCAAGGAGTTAACTTATGAGAAATCTCCATGAAGAGCAACAAAGGAAGATCATGACATCTAGAGAACTGCCGCAGTTCAAAGACTCAAGTTATCACGCTCTACCGCCCACATTAATCCGCGAAGAAATAGCGGAAAGGACGTTGAGAAGCGTGGAAAATCCGGCCGAATCCCTACATCTGCTTACACTCCACGAACTCCTCGAAATGGCCTCTCTCCATGTTTATCTTCTCCAACTTCGTGGCTATTACATGCAAACTCAGCGTCACCATCCGCCCTTTTGTTTCGCCCAGCAATACCCTCATCCTCGTACTGCAGCCCTTCCAAAAGAAGGACGTCAAATTTACCCCGCGGAATCCTTTCACCACTGAGGATTTCGTAAAATTTTAATTGCTACGCCTAAAACTTTCATCATCCTCCGCATTTCTTCCGGCGTACTTGGAGTCTTGCCGTCTAATCTATGGAGATATGCTTGCCCAACCTCTTGAGAGTAGGTCTTGTCAAGAGCCGGAGTTGTCTATGTCGTCGCTTCCTACCCTATTATCCTCCACGGAATACTAAGTTAGGAAGTCGTATCATACGTTAACAAGATTTTGTCCTATATCAAATTGATGAAAAACTGAAAAATTTGCGTGAAATGGAAAATTTCTGCATTTTCGAAACAATTTCCCGCCATTCTACAAAATATCTACCCCCTTAACAAAAATATCTCTAAGCCCTCCTCCTAATTCATTAATGTAATTGAAATAGCTTGCTTTCTTATCAATTTACACTTTGCATATTATCTAATTTTGTTTTCAAACTGCGTTCCAGTTTTTCTGGTCAGTGCAGCTGGTGAAAACAGCAATTACCTTCTTCCAATATCTTCCAATTTAAACTAAAAGTTGTAAATACACGTATCCGTACGATCGTGGCATTCCAAATAAAACGACTTGGCATGAGGATAATTGCGCTGAAAGGGGAATGATTTGATTCCTTCGTAAGCCACCGTTACTGGTTCTGGAATGTGCTATGGATGTAAACACAGTCTTGCTATGTAGCGATATGTGCAGCCCATTTCAAAGATATAACGATATTTGCATTCGTTTATTTCAGTAAGAAAATAAACTACGTAAATGAAGTGAAATTGGAAGCTCGTGCTACTCTTGGCAACTAATCGGCGTACAAAGAACTTACCTTTGTACCGCAATAGCGAGGTTGAGACTACATACATACATACACAGTAAGCGATCCCAGTTTTCGATTGCAATGTACAGGTATTGCTAGTCTTTCTTAACGAGATCTTCGGCTTGAACGAAAATTGAAAATTTTCACGGATCATTTCGCCCATTACTTACCCATTTCACGCACATACAGGCAAAAAAATTCTAAGTTAAAATTTAACCAACATATTCTGTTAGTTTAAGCAACCAAAACTACTTTAACAAAGCATTATTGAATAAGAAATTCTCTAACTCTCCAAAATCTGTAAGAATATGCTGAAAGTATGACAAAGTTAACTCATCAGCACAGGTCTTAGCTTGCTAAATCGTGATACCCTGCGTTTACATTTCTATAAAAAGAGTTGTATCACAATTATTAACGTCATCAAAAGCATCGTATTTGCATTATTTTTCGTATTTTCTCATCGTTCGCCATGTAGGTATCAGAGGAAGGGGGTGTGTCTCCCTTCCTTTTATCCCCAATGTTCTACATTGCCTTCTTTAATCTCATCGAACGTGTCGCAGCATCACCAGCGGTGTCACAAAAAAGGAAGTCCCTTCTCCTGACGTGATTTATTGTCTTTTTGTAAGTGTTTGCTCCTTCGGGGCGGTAGATCGTTCCCTATCGATGGCGTGGAGACTATAAAAAGTCTCTCACATGCTCTCGACAACACCGATTGGAGAGATTACACACCATTCCCGGAAACAATAAAGCTTAATTTGGGACTAGCATGAGTAATTTGTCACGGGTGGAAGGAGTACTTACAGTGGCACCTCGATTTACTAACCGATCTAGATACGAACTTTTTCTCATACTAACTTTTTCCTACTCCATTTTGGCATCTGGATACGAATTTAATTTATAGAACCGAAAGCATACTATAGAAAATTTGGGTTTAACTCGAACTGAAACGAATTAAGTTCGTAAGTTTAGGTACCGCTGTATAACGAATAATTTTTGTAGTTCTCCGATTTATACCCACGAATTCACATGCATGACATTCCCAGAGTGAACGAGAATTGTTACTTCAATTTCTTTCGAACGTAACACTTATGGTAAGGTTTCGCGGAATCCATAAACGTCGTGTCTCTCACTAAATCAAGATTGTCCGAGAAAAATTAACATAAAATAACTCAAAATATATTAATTCATTAAATACTAGAATTAATTAGGAAAAATTCGATTAGTTTATTAAGGTGACACCAAAAATTCTGAGAAGCTATCTTCTTAATCTGTTTAATTTCTATAAACTTTCACATCCGAGCGATATACTAGAGCGGAAGATATTTCAGGTTAACTCTCATCTCAATCGTCTAGCAAATCATATTTGATTTTATTTGCTTGATGTAGTAATCAATTGATTCATAATCTTAAACCGAAAACTGATCATATTAAGAAGTCCTGAATTCCGCTACAAGGAATGAAAGGTAGTAGTAGTAATTTTGTAAGTGCTTCGACGGCAAAGGTCATTTAGCACCAGAGCCACCGCCGGGAATCAAACCTAAGACCGCTTTCAGAAAAGTCGAACGCGTTACCCACATGGCTACAAAGAGGCCCAAGAATGAAAGGAAAGGCATTAAAAACGAGCACATGTTTTCCTGCACGCTTTGGAGCCAAGTTAACTCCCTTCGTGCCCGATTATTCATCATCGTCAATTTTTCTACATTTATTTAAAATAAAGTATGATAGTCTGGGTTACCTGCACTAAGGTAGATACAAAAATGATAAAAAGCTGCTTCAAAACGTACGCATTGATAACCCATTTACTTAAGTGCCTGTACATAACTTGATACTTATGATACATGAATTCTTACAGATTCTTATGAATTCTTATAGACTTAAGTTACTTGAATTCTTATTCGCAACAGTTGTCATTTATTTGATAATTTGTTAAGGAGCAACACGTGTTATGTAGATTCTATTTCACTCTTTCCTGTATTTTCTTTGTTAGAAAATGGTTTCATAATTTAAAAAAATATAATAATAATTATACGGTTTTTTAAATTATTTCATTTTCTCCTATCATTCCAGCTCTCGCAAATTCTTTTCACCTACGAAATGGTAAAGTTTTGATATTTGCATGGTGTTTCCGGGTTCCGGGATATATATTTATAACCACGTTTCCCCAACGTTCCAGCAGGCTTCTTCAGCTCGACGTTGTTCTGTTTTTATTTAAAACGCCTTTAATTTATTCCTCTCCTAAGAACAGGACCATTCTGTACGTTCAACGTCGTCTAAATTTTCTTAAATAAGATTAGTAAACGTAGCCAATGCACGTCATTTAACGGAATAAACATTACGTATACTCTCCATATTCAAAACTGAGTTACCCTTCCCCAACTTGTAAGCTAATACACCTGAGAAGGTTGTAAAATAATGATTAAATCGTATTTTTAGACCAAAATGTTATTTAGCGCAATTTACGGAATGTAATTAATCCTCCCTACCTTTCCCTCTAGTCCGAAAGTACCTTTCATCCTTATTCGTCATCACTCAAGCGTCACCAACTTCTCTTCTCCGGGTTTACATAAAAATATCGGATTAACTTTCACGGCCAAAATTTAAATCAGTCGCGGGATTCGAATCGGAGCGTGAAATTATGAGCAGGAGTCGTTTGAAATTCCCGTCCTTTTTTGATTTACAGTTCATTCATATTCAGCGGCGGCGAAAGTGACCGTGGACAGAAGCGTGACCATCAGAGGATGGTCACGTGATGTAGAGACTCCCCAGATAATTTATGGCCGCAAATTCCTTTCTCGTGGAGACAATTGCTGCGCATCGCCCCTATCCTTTCGTCCATGGAAAGCTACCATTGCTCATGGTCATCCTCCATTCAAAATTTATAGCCGTTCTTGCGACCGGTATTCAATCGCGACGGGTAAAGAACAGTACCGTTATCCGAGGTCTATTTAGCCGGGAAAAAAATCTCGACGGACGGACGACCTCTGCGTAGTCTGTAACGCAACATCAAAGAGCCACCGCTATACCCGTTTAATCTCATACACAAATGCCCATTGCACAACGGCGAAGGACCACCCCACCCGACTCTCACCTAGCCAAAGGTCAAATATCTCGAGGTGTCCATGAATACAGCATGACGTACACTTTTTCAGGCGCATTCTCTGGGGCTCCATTCTCCAGCTCTCTCTCAGAGGCGGAAAAACGGTAGGAATTTCCGAATTTCCGCTCCAGACGGTGAGTCGAGCGATAGACGTGATTTCGGGTCTTCCCCCGTGAGGTTAGTGCGGGGGCTTTTGCTAGAATGTTTTTGCGGTCACAGGTGCTACCCCCAGGGCATATTGGGGAGCGCGTCGTTTAGTCAGATTCTTTATAATTTCGCTTCGATATACCAAGGTACTAACCAGCTTTCAAATTTGAATTTCGATATTTCTCTTTCAGTAAAATACTGAAGCAAATATCCTACAACGAAAATGACAGCATTCAGTTCATAGGTTAAATGGATATGATATTAAATTTTACGAATTTAAAAATCTAACCACATCCAACGTTCAATATGAATGAACTTCGAGCAAATTCATTTAAAATACCTAGTATTATTTTTAGCTCTTATTCTAATATTCGTAGATTTAAACATTTACTTTCACATTCTAATTATAAAGGCGATAACGTAAAACTTTCAGCTATCAGAATATATTAACGATAATCTTAAATGATTAACAATAAAAACATTAATAAATGAAATTATTCAAATAAAGAAACCAGTTTTCGATTGCAATGTACAGGTATTGCTAGTCTTTCTTAACGAGATCTTCGGCTTGAACGAAAACTGAAAATTTTCACGGATCATTTCGCCCATTACTTACCCATTTCACGCACATACAGGCAAAAAAATTCTAAGTTAAAATTTAACCAACATATTCTGTTAGTTTAAGCAACCAAAACTACTTTAACAAAGCATTATTGAATAAGAAATTCTCNCTTTATTGCCGAAAACAAGTGAGAGAGTTTTGATGAAGAGGGGAGAGAAACATGGATCAAACATTCTACGAAAACTGTTTCAGCTGAAAGCTGTTAAAATTAATAACAATTAAACTACTCTCGATTATTCATAAGTTTGGGATAAAAAAGACACCGTCTTTCAGACAGAAAAGAGATGCATAACTCGGGAATAGGGAATGATTCACCCTCGGAATCAATTAAGCCGTGCCATCTCTCCGTAACCGCAGTCCGGAAATCATGGATATTTTTTCCTTTCTTTCTTTGTGAAGGGTTTTTCCGAGTCATTAAAAAATTAACCCTCATCTGTGATGAAAGGGGAGTCGGGATAGGGGATCGGTTTTTGAGGCTCTCCTCGGAGATAAAACGAGAGAAGGCAAACACCGCGCAAATAGATCCGTTCGAACGATCCTCTCCTGATTACGTACCCCGTGGACCGAAAGAAAACATCCGATTCACCGTTCAAATTGATACGGGAAGGGAAACCCGAAACCGGAGTTTTAATTGAAGTCGAGATGTGTTTGATCGAAGGCCTCTAATGCCTAGCGATACTTAACTCGTGGAATCTCGGATTTCCCAATGTTTTGGAACAGATAAACTACGTAAATTCCTTTCTAATTCGACTATGTAAAATATCTAAACAGCTTGACTTGAAAATTATTTCGAAATTTAATCCCTTTACATCATTCACTCGGGTAAAATTGGAGAATAAAATATAATTCTGATGTAAATGTTGACTTTTCCTTTTCAGACACCTCGTCCTTAAAGGATACACTTTCTGGCGTTACTAAATGAAAATTATGCAAATTTAAAGCATGAATTATTAGGAAATTATAATAGTTTTACGGTAGCCTGCTGATATTTCCCATATTCCGTTAAAGATTCAAAATAAAAATAAATAAACGAAGATTTATGCAAAAAATTTCATTCGACATCAGTGTTGCATTCATATAGATAATAATGGACAACTTTATATACATTCATACATTGGTACATGCATCTGAACTTATACGTCGGAATTCGACTGAATTTGAGATCACACAACTTCGGAAAACTCATTTGGATTACACTCAAAGAAATTAAGAGATAGATCCAGAAATTACAACATTTTCATATTGTTTCCAGAAATAGCATAATTTTCACACTGTCTTTGAAAGTAATCAAGGCTAAAGGACAGTTTAAAAGACATTCCATCACGGAAATTATGATATTCCTAAAAAATACTCCAGATTTACTACTTTTTCTGCAGGTCTTAATTCTTAATATAATCCCACTTGTCTAAGGTAACATTCGGCATTTTTTCTACCAAACGTTAAAAAATTAAGAATATAATGGTTCTCAATGTACATTTCAACTCTGCAATCGATGTTCCTGTATGAGGACTGCAATGAAGACTCCAAGAAAAACACTAACTTTATAATTTATCGCGTTTTGTTTCCAAAAGCGCCGTTTCCACAAAGGTTTATCCAAGTGTCTCTCTTATTCCTTACGTAAACAATCATTTAACAGCGAAATAAATAAAGCAACCCGATTCACGAAGTGGCGGTCCTTTCGCAGAAAATTGCCAACTCACAAATTTTCTAGAATCCTAGTGTCACCATTATTTAGATGACCCGCCGCTGATAGAAAATCATAAAATTAAGATAAAAATGCAAAAGAAAAACTTGACACCGATGCTGAATCCGATTACTTTTGCATCCCTCTGTACATATAGGGTTGAAAAACCAAATGCACCCTTCTACGACAAAATACGTACCATTCACAACGCAATCACGACCAAATGAAATTTATCCTGCAATTTCAATTACCTTAGAGTAATTTATTCATGGGATCATGATCCCAGATAATGACATGATGCCTCGCAATCCCGTTCTACTGTTTCCGCAATCTAAGGGGCTATAAATGTGCTCGATAGATCTCAATGACAGTCAAAGCGCATAGGCTGATGGGAGACGAGGCAGGTCATTAACTGCGGATTTCCCCATTCTCCTCAAATCGACTGTAAGCTTCGCCAATATCCTGCATTGTCCACGTTTAATTATTTCGGAGATGGAAGTTTGCCTTTGTAGCTGCGTTTAAATACCGATTGCACTACCGAAAGGCAATAAGAAAAGTTAATGCGCTGTAATTTTACTAACGTCGATAGTACGATTATGACTTTAGAAATCTGGAATGCAGTCGATTGCTCATCCTTGAGAATGGAAGCTTTCTTTGCGAAATGCGCATAGGGTGAATCCCAGAAACCGGTAATCCGGAACTTCCCATTTGCCTCTAAACGCGATCTATCGACACGTTTTTAAATGTCATTAACAGCCGCGTTCCAATTTCATTTTCTTTCTTTTCAACAAGATATGATAAGAACATTTTAGTTCCTAAAACGACAAAGAATCTAATAGCTACAGGCACATTCTAAAATTTGTGGATGTAGTCAAATCCTAAGTTTTATGTCTCACGAGCTTTCCGTAAAGCGTAAGATATTGGGTGCGAGTTCCACACGTAAACCAACCAGCGACGCGGGGTCGCGAATAATCAGTTAAATGTGGAAACATTCCAGCCGTACACGTTTCTATAACCGACTAATAAACTCCTATAATATAGACGAAAACATTCCATATTCAGAGAAAAATTCATGCAATTTCGAAATCTGGTAGTTGTTACGCTTCGCCACAGCTAGCCGATGAAATACGGTAACACATCCCATAAAACCCACGACGCTATAGCAACTCCGCAGGAACGGCAATTCCGTCTATATTACTCAGGTAACCCGTTTCATACCCGCAAAAAACATTAAAGTAAGAAACGGCGCACGTCACATCTTCCGGAGTAATAAAGCGAGGATTAACTCGGCGAAAAGAACTTCGCTCCAACATTTCATAGCTTCGGAAACCGCCCACGCACCCTGAATTCCGGATAAAAAGGACGGCACCCTTGGAAAAAAGAACGGAACGGAGATTTTTGCGGCGGTTCGGAAACAAAAGGAGGAGTAAAAATTATCTCCGAAACTCCGCTCCGGCGGGGCTTTCCCGCAGATACCGGAAGGAAGAAATTTTTACCGCAGGGAAGAGAAATGTACGGACGTAATGGAAGAAAGGGGGAAAGAGACAGGTGAACCACCGTTGGTATATTTTCTATCTTCATTAGTGGCGCCACGATAAAAAGAGACGAACATTTTCGAATTTTTCCGCTCGGAAGCTACCTGGCGAAAGAAATGAGAGCTAGAGTTCTTTAATTAGTTTCGAGGTGGTCCGCGCACCCCTTTATTAATTAAGGGCCCTTTATTGCCGAAAACAAGTGAGAGAGTTTTGATGAAGAGGGGAGAGAAACATGGATCAAACATTCTACGAAAACTGTTTCAGCTGAAAGCTGTTCGGCACAATAAACATGGAAATCCATGTGGGATGTAAAGAAAGAAAAACGCGCAAATTCGCTTCAATAGTGTTCTGATTAAGACCGTGAAAAAACGAGTTGAATGTACAACATTTTTTCGTGCGTATTCTTTCAGCGAAGAAAATGTGAGAAATGATTGCTAACGCTATAAATCTGTTATTAGTCTGAAAATAATTAATAAAATTGCATTTAATGGAGGTTGCTATTAAGGAGATAGTTAAAAACGATCGATCGTGAATTCTTCGAATTGAACTTGAAAGATAATCTCAAAAAATTCGACAAAATGATCTCTAAAGGGTAATGAAATACACATTATGAAGCAAAATTATATAGATTAATACTAAATTCTGTTCTAAATTATATATATTAGGTTCGTATTTTCATTGATAAACGAAAACGGATAAATAACCGTGTGTAAATGTACGATGATTTCCCGAACTCAAAACCAGACGTAAGAGTTCTATATAATAACATTTGTATACGTTTGTATGTTCGAACGGAAGCTTGTCTTTTAAATTCATGTTATATCATAATCGTGACTTCGTAAGTAATTATGATTATAATATATATATAATGTATATTATGAAATCCTTCCTTAGGAATCATAAATTCCTTAAACCTTAATATCCTACGCAATGTGAATGAATGGTACATGTGTTAATATTTGTTTGAGTCTTTTGCTTTAGTGAAATGTAAATAACATCGCATAAATGTGCTTCCTCTACCTTAGAAATTCAATACACATTTTCAATTTTTTAAACCAAATTTTTGTAGTAGTAGTAATAGTTTTTTTAAAAACGCTTCGATAGCTAAGGCCATTTCGAACGTGAACCCCCACCGGGAATCGAACCCGGGATCGCTTTCACCGAAGTCGAACGCGTTACCCACATGGCTATTCCGAGGCCCACCAAATTTTATTATACATTGAAAAAAAGAACTGATTTAGTAAAAAAATGTAAACATTCAGTAAAAGTTTTTACAGTAAAAAATTTAGTAAAAATTCTAGCGAAATGGTTTGGGAAGGGTAATTTTACAAAACAGAATTTGGCTTAAAATTGATCGAGAATAATTTCCATCGAGTCACGCCCGATAATGTATCATTCCAATTTTATATTTATTAACCTATCTTCCTTGTTCCAGCGCGCTGCCCGCATCGATGTAACAGCGCATTTTTCTTCCTATAAAACTGGAGAATCCTCGCCGAATTCGCTTTCCCTCAGCTGCTCGAGAGCACATATTTCTACCTCCAAAATCATCCTTCGGGTGAGATATGTGCTCAGAAAATGTGAGAGGCGGGAAGATGGAGAAGTAGAAAAGACAGAAAAGGGTAAAGAGAAAGGGCGAGCTGAGAAGAGGAAAGATTCCGTGCAAAGGTTTTCCTCCGGAAATGTTTCAACCGAAGTCCGTGTCCTAGGTTACATTCCGGAAATTCCGGACACCAGCGCCGCACAAGGGGAACTTGCGGTGAAATGGTCTAATGCGGTTTGGTTCATTGTTTAATGCTCCCCCACTGGAAAACGTAGTGCCTTTTGGCGAACTGGGTTAAACTAGTCCTCCGAGAGAGAAAAAATGTAGTTATACAGAGAATTATCGCTGGGAAAATGCAAATGCGTAAAATTGACTCTTTAAGAGCCATAACCTTCTATTATGTGACCAGAAGTAACTAATTTTGAACTTTTTGTATGCATGTCGACTTGTCAACCCTTGGGTTGACTTCTTGCCTTTGTTTAACATATTTTTACTCTAAGTTTTTTTGTTTTTTTTCATGCTACGTTTTTTACACTTCCTTAAATGTCAATTATTTATCAGCATTTTGACGTATTTATTGTTATTTTATAATTATAACTCAACTTTGTGGGATTTGCCTGTTTGAGTTAAGTAAATAAATAATGCCCAGGGTCAACATGAGTCAACCTTATACAGATCCGGACCTAACCTTGCCAAATACGTCATCTGTGCTCCTTTAAACGAACTAGAATTGCATATCAAGTCACTGCTAATGCAATATTTATATTACAATAATATTTAACACTCTGTATACCCGCAACAAATTTCTTTCCGTTCAAGTATGAAAGAAAGTAATTGAAACTATGATTGGGGTCCTGAAGATACACAGCTACACCTACACAGAACTGAATATTTTTCTCTGAGAATGTTCAAACAAATAGAAATAATGACTCAAAACCATTATCAATCATTCATGTCATGTTAATTCATAAAAAACACTCCGTAAGTCCGCCTTTAAAATTATCCTACAATATAATCCTTTATAAACCGGATTTTTTTCAAACTTTTACACTTGATAGCGAACAAACAATAACAAATTCCAAGATCATTTAAACCATATAATCTAAAACAGTACGTTAGTTATAAACATTAGGATTAATTTTTAGAAGATCACTTGTATAAAATGGAAAAATACATACACTCGTTAATATTTAGAAGATCACTTGTATAAAATGGAAAAATTACGTACACTCGCGCCTCAAAAATCTAACAAGTAAAACTAGCGGAGTTCATTTCCCGCAAGATAATTTTTCATCTCTCTTTAACCGGAAAGAAATTTATAAGAACATTATATAGAAGAACTATGATAAAGATAAACTATTTTTCTTTCTTTATATCTTCCCGTAATATAACACGCATTGTAATATTTATACTACGATAAACATCAAGTTAGAAATTAAATGTCCGCATGTTCATAAAATATTACTGTATTTTCCATTTAAAGTGAGAATTGTGTGCCGCGAACACTGAACTAGCCTGAAAGTGTGCCAAGAAATAAATAAAATGCGGTTGGAGAGACTGCATCGTGGAGAACAACTGCCGTAGAATTCTAAGCAATCCACTCCGTCTGAGAGAATATACGTCTACCATTATTTAAAAGGATGTTATCCTTCACTACTACATCACTGGTAACGAAATGGTAAAATGTGAGCTGAGACCTAATTACAACTCCAAAATTTCATGTTTAAATAAATATGAGAGATGATCTATCGAGGGTGAAAATATGTTACACGTAAATTTCTTGGGGGGCGAAGTGGGGCAAAATCGTAATATTAATATTCAGCAACTTATCGAACTGAACCTATTTATCCAGGTGTACGAAATGTAGAGTGACCCAACAAATATTCAATATTTTATCTTCGGTATTTCTCATTTTTGTCTGGTTTTAATATCTTCTGTCTTGAAAGGGATCGTTCCGAGTTGGATTAATTATAATCGTGCTTTCGGTCGGACTTTATATAATTATTTGAATCCATAAGTCTTGAGCCTAGTTCAACACAAACTGTATTTATATCCAATTGGAAGAATGCGTGCATAATTTTTGGGACAAATATGAAGTTAGATCTCGTAAAGAATCTCTTTTGGTTAGTAACAACATATTTAATATACTTGAATTGTTTATTTATCTAAACCTTGCCGCAGTATGACTGAAATCAGGTGGCCAGACCCTATCTTGTCTCATTCCGTCAATTAACCATAGCGTATACATGAAAAATTGATAACATAAAAATTTCACTTCATAAGCAGTAAATATATTTTCACTATAATCCTTAGGCACTATCTAATCTAGGCACGGACAACCCTTAATTCTCTCTCTGAAGAAGTAACAAGCACTTTTACAGATACTTCCACAGTCAAATTTTTATATCACTTCAAACCTCATCATTTATGACACATATCGTACCAACTCATAATTTGACACTATTACTTCAGTCTGTCAGTTTATGCCGAATATCATCGGATTACGCGCTCGGTAAAATCTTCTTAAGAAAAATATAACCCCTAATCCGCAGCATATCTCTCAGATAACCTCCGCTACTGCCCGCTCCGCATTTACAGTCAGAAAATACCGCTTTGAACCAGCGACCCCTGATCGAATCGCATCTACACGCGCAACACGAAATAAACCGAGATGGAGCCACAATCTTCGCCGATCTAAAATTTTAACGCCCAAGTGCTACTGTGGAACATGTACTCGGATACTCTACTAAATCAGGAACCTGCGAGGGGAAGAAAAGAGTGATGGAGACGAAAAAGAAAGAAAGAGTTCATCTGCAGGGCAGAGATTCCGAGCATCCCGCCGCTCCTTCACTACATACGTCGGTTTTTATCATGGCGGGAGGTGGCATGAATATTAACTGCATTCCTGCTAGAGGTAGTTGGGGTACTCCCTCGCCGTGCGCGTGAGCGAATTCGAGGCGCGGGATTTGATTTATCCGCGCCCGGGGATCGCTGATTCGCGATGGGAAGAAATGGGAAGCGAAACTGCCCCCCGGCGTCGCCGACCGATCTGCAGTTAGAATCTATCGAGAGATTAGCGTCGCTGGAGGGAAAGCGGGCTATAAAGCAGACTGTTTATCCTAGGCGTGGAGCGAATGGTTCTCAAGCGGTTGTTTATCACGCGGAAGCGAAATGGCGTCGACAATTAATTGGCGTATTCTATTTTAGTCTAGGCTATCGGCGCCATTTTTTGACGCGCAATTGTCGATGGGTAGAAATTTTTGCGATGGAAAGTAAGTGGGTGATTGCAGTGCTTGTTTCTTAATGCATAGCCGCACTTAGCCACTGCTGAGACACTCACTCACTTCGTCGTTTCCTCTATTGTTGTTCTAATAATACTTCCACGATGTTATCTTTACGTTGCGCTATGTTGATTGGAACAATTAATTGCTTCGCCATTGTTACCCTTTTCAAGTGCAGCATTGTTAATGATACGTATCTGGAAATAAAATACCACTAGTAAAACGATAGGGAAATAAGGGCATATATTAAGCATATCTTCGATTGCAGCTTAATTAAGCGTTGTGTTATTTTAATACACTTTTTAAGTCACTTCATTTGCGGTATTTTATAATTTCTGTCTTATTATTGTGATATTTTATACTTTTACGCCTCCTCATTTGTGACATCTTATAATTTACAACTCATTGTCTGTGAAATTTGATGTGATTTGATAATGTGGCATTCTTTCTTTTACTTTTGTTAGTCGGTAACAAAATGTGTATATCTCGCTGAATAAAAAAATATCAAATGATAAGTCGTAAAGTTTCGATAATTATAGCTACAGGTAACCACACTTACCATGCAACACACAACAACTGTCATAAAACAATGATCGTACAACAATGAACATGATGAAAGACGATTTGTCACGTATAACAATGAACCACACAATCAACAATGAAATCAATAAACGAAAATTTGAATTGGACGAACTTTTGAAGTGCAAGTAGATTCCCTCGTCATGTTTTCATCGCGCAATACCGAGCTTAAACGTGTCCATTTCCTTTCTTCCTGTAAGTTCAAAAGGCTATTTCTTTGCCTCCAAACGGTTCGCACTTCTTCCAGCGTCATCCCATCGCGGACGTATCAATCATACTCCTCTCCGTAGAGACATGCCTTCCCCTCAGATATCCTTCCAATCTCAATATAAGTCCCACTCTGCCTCTGTATCAATTTCTCAATCGATAGCCTTTCCTCTCCGGCTAAGTGCGACATTCCTTCATCTATTTCAGCATCATCCAACCTTTTCTAAAACTACTCCACACCCAACTTTCAAAGGTTTGCGGTCTTTTCATGTCATCCATCATTTTCCATTACCATTCAGGTCATTTTTTTCGGGGACGTAAAACGACACTCTCAAGATCAAAGTTTTCACCAATATTTTACCATGCTTCTCTCGCCAATATTTTACCATGATCCTCCATGCCATTAAATACTTTCCAGGTATCGGAAATCCATCATAGCTCTAATATCTGTAAAGTATCCTTCCTAGGAATACAGCCCGGCGCTCTCTCTATTTTCTACTCTTGCATTGATTTCCTTGTCTTTGCAAAGATATTTCAATTTATCTACCTTGCAACAGTCTACAATATCACAAACAACATTGCATTAAAGCCAGGATCCACGCATATAAGTTTACTCCCCATATGTTTACGAGGAAAATCATACATAATTTTTCATTAATTGATTTATGAACAGACTTTTGGTTTCCATGGCTCCAATTCTTAAACAAAAGAGGAAAGGCGTACGTAATTGGTATCTGAATTAGCAGCATTAACAACAACAACAACAATAATAATAATAATTATTATTATTCACAGATTTCTTATATAGGAACCTGCCGACAAGTAGAGTTTGCTTAGCAGGACTTTCATATTTATGTATATATTATTGATTTCAAATATTTATGCTTTTTGGAAATTGTAAAATTATAATTGTAATACTATAATCAATAAAAATTATTATTATTGTTGTTACTGTTGTTGTTATTAATACATCGTTTTTATAAATGGTGCGTATTTTGGTCCAGGTTGACCATTATTACAAAAAACTCTTTAGGAAAAGACACACATACAGAAGCAACCAAACCCCGACCAGTACTCGAACCTGAGACCTCAGTGATCAACACTCCTACCACTACGCCACTGAGGCCGAGCATTGAGAGTTTCGACTATAGAAAAGAGCAAAGCATGCGACGTACTATTTAAATAAATGCCTAAATAATGAAATGATCGACCAAAATCATTAACCTTGGCTATCGATGCACCTTAAACGACACAACTATACTACTCATAATTACTTGGTGTTATATCTGCTTCTGCGAATACGCACCTCCTATGTGCAGGGGCACCTCGACTTACGTACTTAATTCGTCCCAGTTGAAAGTTCGTAACTCAAAAGGTTTTTACCTCGAAACCCAGTTATTGTACCCCTACCAACCCATATATCTCTCTGTATTTTTGAATCGTATCTCGAAATGACATTCGTATTCAGAGGTAAAATGTAGTAAGACATAGTTCCACTGATCGTACGTAGACTGGTTTGGAAGTCGAGGTATCTGTATTTTACCCCTTTTTTCACTAATGGTCAAGTAGATACCCTTTCTTAACTAGAGAAGTCTGACCATTATAGGAAAAGTCGGAAAGACCTCTTAGAGATGGGTTTTGGGAGAAGGGCGGCAAGAAAATCTCGACGGGAAAATGTAAGAGACACCAAAATTAGGGAAATTATGGATGTCCCGCATAATATTACTCAAGGAAACAGAAGAAAGAGCTGGAATGGTATTACGAATGGCAAACGAATGGGAAAGGAGAACGAAACAAGTCCTGATATGGACTCCTGTTGGGAAAAGGATAAAAGGAAGGGTTGAAGGGATTAAAATCGAGATGAAGGAGAGAGGTCTAGAAGAAGAACAATTGAATGACCGTGAACGGTGGAGACAGGGAATTGGAAGACGGCTTAGAGCTTTATAAAACCGATATAGAAGTAATAACTAATGGTCAAGCCAGATACCTACTCACGTAATTTTTTAGCTGCTATAACTTTCTTCTTCGCCATACAAGCTTCATCATTCCATTACTCAAATCACCTCGAAAGCCATTTCATCTGGATACACGAATATAGTCATTCGCAACCATCGCACAATACCCTATCTTTCGTCCCTCTACACTACCCTGTCCTCGAATACCTCTTTCAAGACATCCAAACATTTTTCTGTGCATAACTTCTTCACACACCGCCTGCGTCCTCTCTCCGCGGATTATTATTGCTTCCGCAATCGTCTAAATTTCCATTTTCATACGACTTTTCTCGGCACTTCCGATTCCCCTACTGTAATTCGTTTTTATAACCTTGAATCACTGTCCCTATGCACTCCCCCTCTTGTTTCTTCATAATGTCATATGAAACTCATTTACTCTTCTATTCTTGACTGCTTCCACTTCCCATCCTGGTGTCTGTTCCGCCGTAAAGGCTTTCTCGATTCCCAAACGTATATCCCACCGCAGGCCGTTTCGATCAAAATTTATCTAGGCCAAGGAATAGGTACATCGAGATTCATCAAAAATATTTCATTTCATATCGAATTTCTGAACAAAACTCACTCTATTGACGTTGAAAAAAAACTTCCGCGGAAATTAAAAAATTTTATACCCTTTCGAGATAAGCAAGTCTCCATCGTCTTTCATTAAAAATAAACGTTGTCACCGTCGCGTCGCAACGACCTTATAAATAAAAAAGACACTCCCTCATATCTTCCTATTCTTGCGTGGCAACCTTTGATAATGTATCAAGCAATTTCACCGAAAACAGTACCACACAGACATAACAACGAAGTTAAATTATAAACAAACTTTTTTCTTTTAATCAGCAAAGTTCCGCTTAGAATTCCCCAGAGCAGAAAACCTTTCGTCATGCGCGTATATGGTACGATCCAATTTATGGTATACAATACATGGTATGGTATACAATATTCTAGATGTAATAAACAGCCACTTCGAGAAAACAAGGGCAGAATAAACACAAAAGAACATCCTGTTTCACCGAAGCTTACTAGACCGACGTCCCATTCGGACGACTCCGTTTGTCCGAAGAAAGTAATATTTGTGACATTTATTTTCATTTCATTTCTAATATTCGCCTTATAAAAGTATTTCGCGACATATCTTTCGAATCAAATACAATTTTTTTGTGGTCCTGCTACCAGATTTCTATGAACGAAATATTTATTAATTCTCTTTAGGATAGAGAAAAATTTATCTTTCACATACTTTTGTCTCAGTCTTGTTCATGGCTGTGATGAATTGAAAGTTACTGAGGTATGAGTCATGCTGAATAATAGTATTAATTATTTCCTTATGCAATGTTACGAAAAGGGTTACTCGTAGAGTCATTGTGCTTAACGTGGTCTTGTTCCGCTTATAGCAATCTCGCTCAGTTAGGAAAGCAAGGACAAACTACCTCATCTTGCATAGTATGCCTCATTTCCCTCTCCTAGCTATTCGTAGCGGATGGTAGAGGGGATGAGATCCCATCCGGCTGAATACTTAATAATAGTACTAATGTGATGCAGCAACAGCTACGATGAAATATTGCATTCCTCTTCTTTGACTCCCTTTGAAATTAGGATTTATGTGATTTTCTGATAATAGATTCAACTTTTACGCAATCGAACCAATTTTTAAAAAGATTTCAACCCACGATATCAATTTCTATTCATTTAGCTCATTCTAGTGATTGTGCTTAACGTGGTCTTGTTCTGCTTATAGCGTTCTGGCTCAGTTAGGAAAGCAAGGACAAACTACCTCACTCCTCATCTTGCCTAGTAAGCCTCATTTCCCTCTCCTAGCTCTTCGTAGCTGATGGTAGAGGGGATGAGGCCCCAACCGGCCTCCGGACTGAATACTTTACAGACATGATTTCTGAAACGTACATTACTAAAAAAAGTGCCGCAACCTTGATATTTCAATTAGCGACGCTGTGAGATCATACCAGACAAGAAAGCTTAACACAATATCTAAAAGAGTCGTCTTATATATAAGGAAGAGAAAGTAACATCTCACATCTTCGTATAATTCTTTTTACTATACATGGCATCGTTGATATTTAAAACAGCATTTTGTTTCTAAGACAGAAAAATTAAAACGGAATTGACGACTGAAAGACTGGAACGCTGTCGGGCAAGGACACAGCGGGGGAACCGAT
Organism: Ladona fulva; assembly: GCA_000376725.2. Lineage (NCBI taxonomy): Eukaryota > Metazoa > Arthropoda > Insecta > Odonata > Libellulidae > Ladona > Ladona fulva. The sequence continues at coordinate 73,667 of KZ308655.1, forward strand.
TATCGATAAAATAAGGGCAAAGCTAACTCCCACCATGAATTCCTTCCATTAACGTAAAATCAAGCTGAGATAAGAAAGTGCGAATTAACGTTCTCCCATACGGGCGGGGAGTTTCCGCCTTCACGCATCTCGTTAGCTCGGCTGCACAGCACGTCCCTATATCGCATTTGAAACTTAAGATTTCCTGGTAGTAAATCACCTCCATTTCTCCATCCGTGAAGACCATCGGGGTGGAATTAATTCAAGGGACGATTTGGATTGGGACTTGACATATTCGATCCTTCACCGATGTGGATCGCTTCCTCGCATGCTGCAATATATCGAGTAGGGAATCGAGAACGCTTGCGATAATTTCGTAATTAACACCCAAGAAAGTCATCGCCTGCGATGTGTTAGAGCACTTACGAATTTGAGTACTGTATTCACTCGTGCATACGTCACCCTTTAGATGTAAAATTTCCATGAAAAATACATACTAGACCAATACCCGAGAGGATAGAGGTGAATAACCCTTAAGATAGGTAATTTGCTTCACAGGAAGGATGAAATATACTGATTCCCCGTGAGCGGAAAATCTAATATGGCCAATTTTCTACATCGCATAACAAGGTTGCAAATTTATTACTATGAAATTATGAACCTCGGCTTATAAGAGAAAAAGACAACTCACAGCATAAGGTCAAATATTTTTAATTTTTTTTCAGCCCTTACAACTTGAGAACAATTATTACATAATTTTGATATTAAAAATGGAATGGAATGGAAACAGCATTATTCAATAATTACGATATTACATTTATACACGAGCTGTATGTATCAAAAACAGAAATTCTGAATGAACGTTGACGGGACGGGCTATACACAAGTAAATAGGTAGATTACATCTAGAGTTTCATGAGAAGAAAAGGGCATTATGCAACTGAGTGAAATTCAAAAAGATTTTAAAGCACAAAAAGTGAGGAAGGAAGGATGACAATAACGGAAGTGGCCTTAGAGATACAATGTGAGGCAAGAGGGTAAAATCAAATTAACGAAAAAAAGACAAGCCTAAGTAGGTGTCCTGTCTTCTTGGCTAGCAGCACAATGGCCAAAAGAATTGCCAAGAATCTCGTTCGATTAAACAGCCTACTCTCATCTGAGCAAATGAAGTGACTCCTACATAGTTCGCTTCCTTAGTTTCATTTACAAAATTCGATATCTACAAGTTTCTAACTTCGTCATCCTGGTCTGTCACATCATTGTTCTACGTGAAATCGATGGCTGAAGGCACCACTTTGTGAAACCTGCTGTCAGAGACAGGGACTTGCCATTAGGTGCCAGCTGAGAGCCTCGCCTTTGACGGTTTCCAGAAAGAGACATTTTATCTTTATATAAGATGAATAATCTCTTGGCAGGACCCCGTACTTGCGCCAGGGGCTTCTGCGAAAGTTCGCCCCTGATCAGAGGATGTGGTAAAATTCATCGGTAAAGTATATTCGTAAAGGCGATCCAAAGAGTCACTCTAATAATGATTATTTGAGTCCAAGATTCTGTTATAATCATCATCATGATCATTCTATTATCATGAACATTCACCTGATGATGGCTTACTGCTGAGGTCGTTTGAACTAAACCCTGTGGAAATTACGAAACGTTCTTCTCCTTTTCTAATGTTCTAGCCTACTAAAACTAACTAGAAGCCAAAACAAAATATTCTAGTGAAAGGGAAGTGATTTTTAGCATATCCCATCCCTGTTCCACAGCATACCCGCTAAAAGAACAATAAACACACCTAAAGATTGGAAAAAATTGACGGAAAAAACAAAAAGAAAGAAATGGTATTTCTCACTAATTTTACGACAAAAGGTAACCCTAAAACAACAGCCCTAGAAATTCTAATAACGACATCGAATCGAAACGAGCGAATTAACAAGCGAAGGGTTGGATATCTGAATGCAGAAACACAAGCAAGGGCTGTTTGGAAATTTGGAGAGAAAACTTTCCCCCTTCTTGCTAAAGTAGGCTAAAAAACACATTCCTGAGCTTCGATCGAGGAATTTTAATAAAATGCAAATCGCTTGGACGACAAGTTGGAGATTCTCTCGAAGAGGCAATATCTCCAAGTTCGAAGATTGCACCATCGGGACAAGTCTCGTTAAAAGATGTGGGATCAGAATAGGGGGATCAAGTCGAACGAGAAAAAAAAATCGAATGACCCCGTCTTCTCTTCCCAAGGCGCAAGGAAGGCCTTCCACAGTCATCTCGAGACCATATTGCGTTTCCCAAGGCGAAAAGATTTCAGGCACAGCGAAGGTTAAGTGCTTACCAAGTATGTCGACACTCTCGCTTTACGAGAGAATGTAGATGAGAGACTTCCGGGGACGGTGCTTGTGGTATCAAAGTTTACTCATCTTCATAGTCTCTATGAGAAAAAACGCTATCACGTCTTTCAAGGGGTCTATAATATGGTTACAGAAAATGCAATACCGAAATCAATGCTTTACCACGCATTTATGTACAGTATTCAGCGCGGATGCCGGTTAGAACCTCATTCCCTACAGCATCAGAAATCAATTTAGAGGGAGTGAGAGTTAAAAGGTAAGATGAGGAGTGAGGTACTTTGGCTTCTTTTCCTTTACTGAAGAGGCAGGTGGTTTCTGCACTAGCCCGTGGGCAATTACGAACCTCCTTGTCTCCATTATTAGCAATATAAAGCTCTGGAGAAATAATGAGGCTTACAAGGTGAGATGAGGAATGAGGTTATTTACCTTCCTTTCCTTTACTGAAGAACAGGTGATTTCTGTACTAGCCCATGGGCAATTACGAACCTCCTTGTCTCCACTATTAGCAATATAAAGCTCTGGAAAGATGAGGCTTACAAAATGAGATGAGGAGTGAGGTACTTTAATTTCCCTTTTCTCACATGGCCAAAATGCTACCAATTGAACGGTAAGTGCGACACAATGGTCCTTTATTCTAAGTGCGACACAATGGTCCTTTGAATAACACTATTCATGGCATAGAATCAGGAGTGACCTGGATGAATGCCAATATTCAGCCACAATTCGGCTTTTACGAGCTCGTATATGATCACAGCAATTAACAACTCTGAAGCAAAAGTAAAAGAAAGATACATTACCTTCTATCTTACACCGGGAAACGAATGAAAAACATTTCAATCATTAATATATGATAGCGGGAAGCTTGATTCGGTACTTTAAAACTGCTGTAGAAATACATTCTTTCGCAATCGCGGGCGGCCCGGCTTCGGATGAACTAGTGAGGCAATCGCAACATGGGACAACAATCCAAGGGATTCAATGCATCAACATCGAAGAAACAGGTGAGGTCGCTTCAAACTAAGCAATTTGAAAATGTTGAAACTTTAGCTATATGTTGCAGAAACGAGAAGCTAAATTAGGCTGGAGTCATTTGCGCATTATTTATCAAGAAAGAATGTTGCACCTGAGATTATCTAAACACGAACAACTTACACTTGACAAACTGTTGCATCGCGTAACAGTCACGTCATAATTGTTGCGTGACGAAACAGTAATATTAGCAGATATTTAAAACCTAAATCAAAAAGTTAATCTTAGCATTGGCGCAGTGGTTAGCGTGCTAGCGTTCGGAACCCAAGGTCCCTGGTTCGAGTCCCGAATAATCGGATTTTTCCGTTTAATTGTCGCGTTGCGTAATAGTAATATTATATAATAAT
>KZ308655.1:83543-96695 GCA_000376725.2 Ladona fulva
AATAATCGCAATAATTTTAATTAAATATAAATAAATCATCATCCTTTATGTAAACATTTGACTATGAAGATTGATGTCTCAGGACATCAGCCCAAAAGCTGGTTAGGTCCTAATTACCTCCACCATTAGCTATAAAAAGCAATAGGGGATGAGGAAACTAGGCAAGATGGGGAGTGACGTAGTGTGCCACAGTTTTCGTAACCGAGCTAGAATGCTATTAGCGGAAAACCTCCACGTAACTACGACCATATAAGCAAAAAATTTCGTTCTCAATTTTCACAAAGAGTGACAAAAATACCTACCTAGCTACCTAGTACCTAGCATACTAATGGTTCGGTAGCTTTCATATTATCACATCCAAGAGCAAGGTTGAGACAGGTAAATTGAAGATGCATTCCTCTTTAAGGTTACACCTAAAGACAAAAGAAAAGTACTCCTTCCTCATGACATTGCAACAACTACATACATACCAAGTATTCTACCCATCGGCAGGTTCATGTGCCCTAATATTCCCTACTCCACGCCATTTCTATCGCTTCCTGGTAACTTACCCCACCCTTTATGTCATCTAACAGCTTTTGTCTTTGTCTTTCCCTGTCTTTTCCCTTGCATTCTACCCTCAATTACATTTTTCAGCATACCCTCTCCATATTTGACCCACCCCTTTTTCCTCTGTCGACGTGTGATTACATCAACTAAATCCCTCTCCTCCCCGGCCATCTCTAGTACCTCTGTATTTGTTTTTCTAGTAACTCAACTTACCCTTCCCATTCTACGCCATACCCACATTTCGAATACCCCTAATCTTTTGATGTCCCCCTTCCGTGAGGCCCACGTTTCATACCCATACAACAACCACAGCAAGAATTATACCAATCTTTTCATCATTTCTTTTATCGAGACCTCTAGTCTTCAGTTCCTTCCGCTTCGTGAAAACTTCCTTGACCAATGCTATTCTTTTTCGACCTTATCTGTACACAGCCTATCGCAAGATAGAACACTTCTTAAGTAAGAGAAATTATCTACCTGTTCTAGTTTTTCACCTTTTACTCTAATCGTTAACTTAGCCAACTTTCCTTCGGCAAATCTCATCAGTTTTTCTTGCATTTATTTTCATTCCAAATTCCCTTGATTTTTCGTTCAGTGAATATACTACTGGAAGTTTAAGGAATATGAATAAAAGTTTTAAAAACAAAGAAGCATTCACATATACGTCGAAGGTTTTCCAGTTGAAGAGAAGGTAATAACGAACAGTAAACAACTATTACAACTAATTTAACGAAATGTAGCATATCTAACAATTAAGATACGGGTTTTCAACTAAGCAGGCGTTAAGAAATAATGGACGCGGAAAATGAAATGAACCTATAATGAGAAGAAGTCCTGGAGGATAAACAGTATAGAAAAGAATCGCGACCCGACTGTTACTCGAACCAGCCCTTCCCTATTAGTTTCTGGAAAAAGTCATCAACAAAGACTGCTGGCATTTCTGTCTCGGAGCGACCATGTATCCCAAACAGTTACCGTCCGTAGGTAGCGCACTCACAAAAACTGTCCTTTCAGAAGAATAACGTCCCCCATTCACATTAATGGCGCACGGAATCTTCGGCCACCATTTTCTTCCATGAGACAGGTCGATTCGCGAATATCGAAGAAAAAAGGCACTACAGATATCGCCAGAAGGATTTCAGCGAAGGTAAATTAAGCGGACCTCGAGAGGGAAGCGTAAGGAACGGTCTCGGCGGAGGACAAAGGAAAAGAAGACCTTTCCTTTTATGAGATCGAGAGTCTGGGAGAAATGCGGGGAACGAGGTTGGAGAAACCGGATTACGGATATAAGCCAGCGGGACGAGATACAGCCAAGACGAAGAATATAGGAAAAGGGATGCGCGACCACATGAGACGACATTAAGCTCGAATTGGAGGAGAGATTCGAAGATGATTACGCCTCCTGATACTCCCTGCTTTTAACCCGATGGGGTGGATGAAATCGAGCGTCACCCGCTTTAATTAACTTTTCCGATGATTGAGTTTTCCGAAGTCGCGATTTCCCGAACGAAATTTCATATATATCGTTATGAAAACAACGAAAAAAGAGTCGTTCTCTCCCATCGGCCATTGAGGTTTCTTGATAGCTTTTCCGCGCTATTTACACCGATTGTTGTGGTTGCTACGGAGGCTTTAACGCAACGTTTATCGACTTCCCCGACACGGAATCTCTTCTGTATTTTTTTCGCTCAGACACAGGGCTTTCTTTCGTAATAATAACACCGTTGGCAACGATATTTTGATTTCCGAGGCGCGTGGTATGTATTGGAAACTATTTTATCTGAAATGGAACGTACACTATTGTATTTTCACTTTGTTGACAGATTGTAATGTTCAGTTGTTTGCAGAGGTGTGGATCGATATTGTTGAATTGTTTACGGAAACAAAAATATAATTTACCATGCCTATGCTGATTGATATGCTTATGTAGGAATGGGTAACGTTAACATAGTCCCTAAAAAGCATGGATAATTTGATGATTTGCTTCCGACAAATTTGGCAGATAACAAAAATGAACGTCTTAGAGGCATTACTAGCAGATGTGCAACTGTTCATAAAATGTGATTGTTATTCCATTATTAATTATTGAGTCACAGTATTCCCGCTTGCTCTAGAAGTCAAACGGGCAAAGAACGCAACAATGCATTAACAAGTTCAGATAATAAACAAAATTAAAGTATATAAATAACAACAATAGAGTTGGTCACATATGAACATTAGGTGCGGGTTGTACAGTTAGTCCACAAACCATTATTACCTAAATGAAGTAATGAAAGACAAAATATCTGTCACAGCAGGGAATCGAACCCGGATATGACAGAAAGGTCCTATTAAATTTCTTCATCAAAAATCAACCATGTGAACCAAGCGTTTGTCATCGCTTATTCACAATTTACCATAGTTAAGGTTCACTAACTATGAAAAACATATATCAGCAATGATAACTTTCCTAATTTTCTACAGCGATTTTAACGGCTCCGCTCTATTCCTACAAATGAACAGAAATTGGTGTTGTTCGCATCATGTAGACCATGAAGAATTCATTATATAGCCGTTGACGCATCAAATATGAATGAGATGAAAGCAATTTTCAGCAATCCTCTTGATCATAAAAAACCAATTTCGGGCATATTCAAGAAAAAAAGAGACTGCAAGAGGAAAAATAATGAATGGTTTTGGCAGATAGCGATTTTCCCAAAAACGCGAACTGATTGAGCCCTCTTGAAATGAGAGAAATATTTTGGACATATGTAATATAAATAAAAGCTCGCAGTGATCGAGGGTACATGAGTGCTTAACAAGTGTTTGGATCCTTCGATGCAGATGGCGCAATAACTAACAGAATGATCAAGACTTTAATTTTTTCCTCAAAATTTAAGAAACCGATATCAATAGAGAGATATATTTCCATTATGTTTATGGTCTAATTCTCCAGTCATCATTTATAAAACGTCTTATTTCAATAAACAACGGTTTAGCTCATACATAGTTGGTGTTTTCTCCGGTGTTTTCAATGCTTCCATAGTAAAGTAAGTAATTCCAAACCAGTGAACACAATATATTTTGAAACCTTCTTAAAATTATAGGAAAAAGCAGCCGACGGGTAAAGAGAAAGCCTTTCTCTATTTCACTGATGTATAATACTACTTTAGAGAAGATGTGTGCCACCAATAAAAATCACATAGAATGTGTGTTTAATTTCATACAAGGTGGTAAATTCTTGGCTCCAACCCGGTGTTCCGTTAATGATGTCTGGGAGTGCCGCGTAATATTTTATTAAGTGTTGTATAAAAGTGCATTTTAGAGTGCCGCAAATTTGAGTTAGTAGATCAGTGGAATAGAAAAGGCTGAGAAACTACGTTCCTACTTACTTTTAAAAATCTGGTTTGAGCTTATCAGCCTCGAGGAATGTAAATATTGTTTTGTGATTAAACGAATTCTGTATTTTTTGCTAGTGCTGAGGTAGTTCCGCCACCATATCATGAATGAAATACTTATCATTTGTCTTTTGGGACGAAATAGAAAAAAATGTATCTTATATATACTTCTGTCTCATTCTTGTTCATGGCTGTGATGATATGAAAGCTACTGAGGTATGAGTTATGCTGATTAATAGCATCAATTAAGGTTTCTCCTTACGCAAAGTTACGAACAGTGTCACTCGTAGAGTTATTGTGCTTTACTAACGTGGGCTTCTTCTGCTTATAGCATTCTCAGTGAGGAAAGCAAGAGCAAACTACCTCACTCCTCATCTTGCCTAGTATGCCTCATTTCCCCCTCCTAGCTATTCGTAGCGGATGGTAGAGGGGATGAGGCCCCAACCGCCCTTCAGGCTGAATACTTAAATAATAGTACTGATGTGATGCAACGACAGCTACGATGCCATATTGCATTCCTCTAGTTTGATTCCCTTTGAAATTACGATCTATGTGATTTTCTGATAATAGACTCAACTTTTACGCAATCGAACAAATTTAAAAGAAGATTTCAATTCACGATATCAATTTCTATTCATTTAGTTCAAACACAGATTCATCAGAAAAAGAAACAACTGGAGCAACCGTATCGTCACGCTTGGGGGTCCCCAGGTGTCAGATAACACTTCCGAGGTCCTGACTGACACTTTGGAGGTGAGCAAAATATTTCCCAGTCCACATTACATCCTCGTGCGATTGACTGTTCCACAGGCATAGCAGCCACGGCCCTCGAAGGTTAACTTCCTAGAGTGAACCCGCCCTCAGATCTTGTTCAGTTCTTTGACGTCATCCACCGGTGCGTTTCTGCACCAAGTGCGTCCGACCGTTCGTATCTCCGCAGAGAGAGCCTCGCACAATACGGCGGTCGACATTTCCCAGCTGAGAACCTTTCGAACTGCGCATACTCTACCGGTGTGTCTTAAAGAGACTTAACCGACAGAATATGACATTAATTTCCATCAAAGACCCAGGTAAAATCGACCACAGAGCATCGAACCGGAGCCAGTGACCGAAAATTATTTATTTCGTTTCGAATTTCGGTTCGCATTCTAGTTAGACGTAATATTACACAAGAATTAGGGAAAGGTGAATAACTTACGGTTACTTACGGTGCGGCTGGAACTCAAGGAATAACAGGTGTGAAAAATAGTGACAGGACTGGGACTCGAACCCAGGTTTCCTACTTTCTGGGCAGGTATTCTAATTCTATGGAATAATAATAATANCATATGTTCCACATATGTTTCGATAAAGCTAAACGGCCTGGAACGTCGAAATTATCAATGAATTTTTATACTTAACCTTGAAACTTACCACCTTACCTCTAAACAACCCTCACACAATCCCTTACGTCTGAGGAGGATATCATAAATACATAATATCTACAAAGATTCTAGAATCTTTCCTTAGCATAGACTCTTTTGACATTCGTGAAAAAGATTTCGTTATCCACACACAAAAAGTAATTCCAACCAAAGTAATGATTACCCAATCAGATAAATCATATTTAAACCTCGAGAAATAATAAAAATTACAATGCCTCTCTCTTACATAAGGTACCTTTAATGAGAGGTTCCTTGTATCAAAGGAAAAGAGTTAACCCAGCTTCCAATAGTGCTCATCTCTCAGCGCACCATAGTTTTGATTAAATCCATACCACAGTAAACACAACCGAGGGATTAAAACAAACGTAGACCGATAGAAAATTTAATCAACGTCTTTCTCTGTAACCCACACCTCTGGGGTTCAAGGAAACGAATTGCAGCGATCATTTCCCGCATGAAAGACAGAGGGCTTGATTAAAACCGCTAGAAAAGCAACCGAAGAAAATACGCGACCTAAAACAGAAACAACGCAATTAAATGATAATTTCAAAAGCTGTAACGGCGAAAATGCTCGCAGCTACAAAGGGGAAACTCCAGCTCTACCTTTCTTTAGAATGGAAGGTCGAATCAGAAGTATCGATTGCATTAGAATAAAAGTTGAATAGAATCGAACAGTCAGACACATTCTTTTAAATTCTTACGTACATGAATAGATAAAATTTGAAGAAGGTGGACCATGGATATTAAGTATACAACTTGTCTCATGTATGAGAAATACGTAGGTACTGCTTATCCCGTAATTGAATACATTAATGCGATTTATTGATAAAAATAATTTTAAAAATGCCGTTATAGAATTTCCAACCAATCACCAGTGTGGAAAGAATCTCGAATAATGTTGACAATTCCTGTTTCTCGGTAGTCTTACTTATCGGCATGGGAGACGCATGGAAGAGGTTAGAAGAGAAATAGCAGTACCAAATTGCGCTTTCAGGTCGCGAGGGGAGCCGTTGGCAAACAAACTCGAAAAGGATATCAGTAAATGATTGATACAATCCCAAAGGAGAAAGGGGCATGAGAAAAGTCGCTAGGGGCACACCTTAATGTGCAAAGTTACCTCTAACTCTTTTGATTTATATAATAATTCGCAAGTGTTTTTGGATTGGTATAATTGTACTCAAGAATGATTTACTCGATGGGTGTAAAACATGAACCTTAAGGAAGGTGAATATTAGACTTTTTGAGGCCTTTGAGAGTGTCATAGGACAGAAAAAGTTCACTGAAAGCGTAATCAAATGAAAATCTATCGAAATGCGTTATCGCCACGGCCGGTTTCAGACAGTGAGCAGCTGAGGGAACCGCCTTGCATTGTAACGTCAAAATTTTAACTCCGAAACATCGTATGTACTTCTACGGCTTACAAAATGGAGTAATAACACTTTTTAAAGTGCTTCGACATCTGACATCATTTCGCACATATAGGCCTCCACCGGGAATCGAATCCGGGGTCGTTTTTATCCAAAGGCGAACGCGCTAACCACTTGGCTATCCGAGAGCCACCATCAATGGAATGATATACAACAGAGTACATAGCAACGACGATGTATTGAATTAAATGATAATCAATGAATTATTTAGGATATACGACAACAATTTTACATTTGAGATGGTAGATACGACACAGAATAAACGACTGTTTCAAGTAATGTAAATTTCATTATTTTATGAATCACATATAAGTCTCTTTTTCATTTAAGTAATTCACAATAATGATTTAGGTAACAATAATCGACGTAGTGTAGGTTACAATAGAATTTGAACATGTGTAAAGCTAAGCTGCCATTTCATTGTGACTATGGATATTACGTACACAACTTTTCGTCAAGTATGTGAAACCGGAAATGCTTATCCCGTAACCGAATACATTAGTGTGACTTATCGATAAAAATAATAGAAAAAAATCCGTTATAAAATTCCAACCAATCACCAACGTGGAAAGGATCTCGAATAGTGCTGACAATTAAGAGTTACGTAATTGCCCTTCATACCGGAAAGGCAGCTTTCGCATTACGTGTATGAATCAACGGAAGTTTTTGCAACACGAAAAACTCGAGCCTGCCATTCATTTGAACTTTAAATTTCAATGCCTCCTGCACGAAGGGAGAACTCTTTTTCAAGGCCGGCGTCGGCGGCGGGCGCCTGATTTGGCGAGTCCGTCCCTCCCCGCGCCGGCCGTGGGCGATAACCTGGCGACGGTATTTAGGAACCGGAATTTCGACAAGGTTAACGCGGCGCAGGTGAAAAAGAAATGTGCCGAGCAAAAGTAAAGAGAGGCGAATAGTGAATGAAAATAACGAGGTTATGAGCGGACGGATGCTCCTTCTTTTGGAATTATTCCGCAGCTGGAACACACCTCGATGAATTCGTAACCTATCGAATAATCATAAGTTAATGCTATTGCCATTCTGAAAATAAAATAAAGAGAAATCTGATTTCGACCTTTTCTGATGGTGAGCAGCTAGGATGACCATATTATTAAGGGTGTAAGTAAAAGAAATAATTTGAGGAGTGAGCCTGCCGATAGCGAAATGTTAGAGGAGTAGAGGATATCCTGGTGGGGACTTCGTGGCCGTTACGGTAGCCGTGAAAGCCAACCAAGAACCCTGAAAAACCTAACGTGATAAGTATTAAGTGTAAATGCTACTTCAAGATAACTTTGATGCACTTCGTGTATAAATTATACCTATTCAACGCGTCCTTTTTAAGTTACTGTATTTAGTGAGCAATGTTTTTTTATAATTTATGTACTGATTTTCTGTATTTGTGCATGTAAGAACTCTGGGTACTTGCTAATTGAACATGGTGTTATTGTGTAGTGGTTTTAGATTATTTTGTAAATTATAGCTGAGTAAACCGTAAATAAGCCAAATTATTGTTGTTAATGTGGGAGGTGGTTAAATTACTAAGGTTCTGTAATTGTATATGTAGAACATTGTAAAATTGTTTTTGTTAGCTGTACATTGTAGTATAAGTTAGCGTTGCCACCTGACTTTCCGTCTAACTGCGGTGGTATTGTAAAATAAATAAACATCCCTTTTTGTTAACAAGTAGAAATCGGGACATATTACGCGGTACTAAACGGGACACATTTCTCGAGCAATTTTTCAACGATTTTTTTTTTGTTTTCATCTACTTATTAATTGTTCTCATTGTAATCATTGGTTTAATACGAGTTAAGTAAGAAACATCTATTTTATTGCAACTAAAGATCATTACCACCTACTGAAGTATCAGTCTTAACTTCAATAACATTTTCGGTGAAAAAAGCATTATTTTGCAGATCTCAAATTAACAACAAGTGACCTATATCAGTTATGGATGAAGTCGAATAATCAAACGTCCAGTACCCTGAGGGCTTCATCGCAAATAAATATTACATGCAAAGTCTTTGAAATGGGACAAAACTCATTTATTTCCGGCAAAGACGAGTCTGAGATACCGTTAAGAACGATCGGGCCAACTAACAGAGAATTTCGTGTCATCTTTTATCAAATTATTGTTTATTACAAAACAATTCCGTTGAGTTCAACAAATCGTCAGTAGGAAGATTGTCCTTCAAAATAACTGGGGAATGTTTTTCTTTAACCGATGAAAAGTTAAAACTTTCCCAAAAAAATCGTTCGTAAGCGCTCCTCTTCGAAATTTTCATACGATGATATTCAAGACTGTATTTTTAATAATTTGAGAACCAAATCCTTAATTCTATGTAACTGGGTCATAAAAATCAGCAATGAGTGCGTATTTTCACGCCAAAACAACTCTTCCGCCATCAAAAATATGAAAGATGCGCCTAATGAAACACGTTCTTTTCACGGAAAGTAATTGAAACTAGAAAAAAGTACCGAGAAAACGAGAAACTTCCCACAGCTGCAGCCCTTTCAGAAACCTTTTTTGGATCTGACAAAAAATATATAAGGGCACTAGGAGAGGAAAACCGGCATCCATTTCGGCTTTGGTCCGACCAATGCACGTATTTTTCTCAGGTAAAGTAGATTAGAAATCTTTGGAGCAAATAAAAAAATCGGCCATTTTCAGCTCTTACCTGAGAGGCCAAGGAAAGAATGAAATTGCCATTTCGCTAGCGGAGCGATCCTACCATAAAAAATTCATTAGGGGAGCATTTATGATACTAGGAAAATGACAAAGACATCCGAATGAGAAGTACTAAAAACTTCCTACGTCATAAGCGCTAATGCAAATCCACTCTGGAACGAGTTGAAACGGTCAACCACCTCCGGGTGCGGCAATCAAAGGGGCGTCGATGCCAGAATATCGGAAAGCGATGTGAGTACCTCAAACTTGAAAAACAGGATCTTTAAATGTACATGGGAAGGAAAGAACACAAACTTCTTCCCTTACCGCATAATATACTCTCCAAGATGGAGTCCTGCCATAAAATTGAGTATGGAGCAACAATCTCTATATCATCAGAGTTAGATAAAAGCTCCAAATAGCCGTTGTTTGCGAAGAAACTATCCGTTGGAGAATTCCCACCAGCAGGGGTTGGGGTTCTCCGTGGTCACGCTAAGCAAGTATTGTTCTCGATACGTATTTCGACAACTAAGTTGCCATCTTCGGGAGAGAAGAATAACTGGGTCTTATTTATTGAAGTTACTCTAAGCGCGACCACGGAGAACCCCAACCCCTGCTGGTGGGAATTCTCCAACGGTTAGTTTCTTCGCAAACAACGGCTATTTGGAGCTTTTATCTAACTCTGATGATATAGAGATTGTTGCTCCATACTCAATTTTATGGCAGGACTCCATCTTGGAGAGTATATTATGCGGTAAGGGAAGAAGTTTGTGTTCTTTCCTTCCCATGTACATTTAAAGATCCTGTTTTTCAAGTTTTAGGTACNGTAAACATTTGACTATGAAGATTGATGTCTCAGGACATCAGCCCAAAAGCTGGTTAGGTCCTAATTACCTCCACCATTAGCTATAAAAAGCAATAGGGGATGAGGAAACTAGGCAAGATGGGGAGTGACGTAGTGTGCCACAGTTTTCGTAACCGAGCTAGAATGCTATTAGCGGAAAACCTCCACGTAACTACGACCATATAAGCAAAAAATTTCGTTCTCAATTTTCACAAAGAGTGACAAAAATACCTACCTAGCTACCTAGTACCTAGCATACTAATGGTTCGGTAGCTTTCATATTATCACATCCAAGAGCAAGGTTGAGACAGGTAAATTGAAGATGCATTCCTCTTTAAGGTTACACCTAAAGACAAAAGAAAAGTACTCCTTCCTCATGACATTGCAACAACTACATACATACCAAGTATTCTACCCATCGGCAGGTTCATGTGCCCTAATATTCCCTACTCCACGCCATTTCTATCGCTTCCTGGTAACTTACCCCACCCTTTATGTCATCTAACAGCTTTTGTCTTTGTCTTTCCCTGTCTTTTCCCTTGCATTCTACCCTCAATTACATTTTTCAGCATACCCTCTCCATATTTGACCCACCCCTTTTTCCTCTGTCGACGTGTGATTACATCAACTAAATCCCTCTCCTCCCCGGCCATCTCTAGTACCTCTGTATTTGTTTTTCTAGTAACTCAACTTACCCTTCCCATTCTACGCCATACCCACATTTCGAATACCCCTAATCTTTTGATGTCCCCCTTCCGTGAGGCCCACGTTTCATACCCATACAACAACCACAGCAAGAATTATACCAATCTTTTCATCATTTCTTTTATCGAGACCTCTAGTCTTCAGTTCCTTTCGCTTCGTGAAAACTTCCTTGACCAATGCTATTCTTTTTCGACCTTATCTGTACACAGCCTATCGCAAGATAGAACACTTCCTAAGTAAGAGAAATCATCTACCTGTTCTAGTTTTTCACCTTCTACTCTAATCGCTAGCCTACTTTCCTTCGGCAAATCTCATTAGTTTTTCTTGCATTTATTTTCATTCCAAATTCCCTTGATTTTTCGTTCAGTGAATATACTACTGGAAGTTTAAGGAATATGAATAAAAGTTTTAAAAACAAAGAAGCATTCACATATACGTCGAAGGTTTTCCAGTTGAAGAGAAGGTAATAACGAACAGTAAACAACTATTACAACTAATTTAACGAAATGTAGCATATCTAACAATTAAGATACGGGTTTTCAACTAAGCAGGCGTTAAGAAATAATGGACGCGGAAAATGAAATGAACCTATACCGAGAAGAAGTCCTGGAGGATAAACAGTATAGAAAAGAATCGCGACCCGACTGTTACTCGAACCAGCCCTTCCCTATTAGTTTCTGGAAAAAGTCATCAACAAAGACTGCTGGCATTTCTGTCTCGGAGCGACCATGTATCCCAAACAGTTACCGTCCGTAGGTAGCGCACTCACAAAAACTGTCCTTTCAGAAGAATAACGTCCCCCATTCACATTAATGGCGCACGGAATCTTCGGCCACCATTTTCTTCCATGAGACAGGTCGATTCGCGAATATCGAAGAAAAAAGGCACTACAGATATCGCCAGAAGGATTTCAGCGAAGGTAAATTAAGCGGACCTCGAGAGGGAAGCGTAAGGAACGGTCTCGGCGGAGGACAAAGGAAAAGAAGACCTTTCCTTTTATGAGATCGAGAGTCTGGGAGAAATGCGGGGAACGAGGTTGGAGAAACCGGATTACGGATATAAGCCAGCGGGACGAGATACAGCCAAGACGAAGAATATAGGAAAAGGGATGCGCGACCACATGAGACGACATTAAGCTCGAATTGGAGGAGAGATTCGAAGATGATTACGCTTCCTGATACTCCCTGCTTTTAACCCGATGGGGTGGATGAAATCGAGCGTCACCCGCTTTAATTAACTTTTCCGATGATTGAGTTTTCCGAAGTCGCGATTTCCCGAACGAAATTTCATATATATCGTTATGAAAACAACGAAAAAAGAGTCGTTCTCTCCCATCGGCCATTGAGGTTTTTTGATAGCTTTTCCGCGCTATTTACACCGATTGTTGTGGTTGCTACGGAGGCTTTAACGCAACGTTTATCGACTTCCCCGACACGGAATCTCTTCTGTATTTTTTTCGCTCAGACACAGGGCTTTCTTTCGTAATAATAACACCGTTGGCAACGATATTTTGATTTCCGAGGCGCGTGGTATGTATTGGAAACTATTTTATCTGAAATGGAACGTACACTATTGTATTTTCACTTTGTTGACAGATTGTAATGTTCAGTTGTTTGCAGAGGTGTGGATCGATATTGTTGAATTGTTTACGGAAACAAAAATATAATTTACCATGCCTATGCTGATTGATATGCTTATGTAGGAATGGGTAACGTTAACATAGTCCCTAAAAAGCATGGATAATTTGATGATTTGCTTCCGACAAATTTGGCAGATAACAAAAATGAACGTCTTAGAGGCATTACTAGCAGATGTGCAACTGTTCATAAAATGTGATTGTTATTCCATTATTAATTATTGAGTCACAGTATTCCCGCTTGCTCTAGAAGTCAAACGGGCAAAGAACGCAACAATGCATTAACAAGTTCAGATAATAAACAAAATTAAAGTATATAAATAACAACAATAGAGTTGGTCACATATGAACATTACGTGCGGGTTGTACAGTTGGTCCACAAATCATTTTAAACTAAATGAAGAAATGAAAGACAAAATATCTGTCACAGCAGGGAATCGAACCCGGGTGTGACGGAAAGGTTCTCTTAAATTTCTTCATCAAAAATCAACCATGTGAACCATGCGTTTGTCATCGCTTATTCAC